>QAXH01004741.1:665-12270 GCA_004335635.1 Chloromonas sp. AAM2
CCTAATCCCCACTGATTGTAAGCATGTGGCATTGCCACGCGCTGAGGCATAGCGGTGTGCGTGCATGGTTGCACACAGAAACCGCCCCCTCCGGGACTGCTGTTGCTGCTGCTGGCAGGGGCGGAGAATGGAGTGTTAGGCCCCCGGGCTTACATGCCGCTGCGCTTGGCGCGCGGCAGCGTTACGGTTATAGCCGGGGGTGGATCCCGGATGCTCAGTATGTGGCGATGCTGGCATGTATCTACAAAGGTAAAACTCCACACGACAGGTGCTGAGTTGTCTAGGCGTCCTACCCTGCCTTGAGTCCATCTGCAGACGTCAGTGTTAGCTGGTAGGCATGCAAAGTCTGAACGGAAACATAACCTCACGCCCTGCACACCCACTCTCTATAGCATACACACTGCTCCATGCAATAGCACAATAGTGGGTCAGGGTCGCTGAAGGGCAGTAGGGACCAGGAGCAGCTGCAAAACCAACTGTATTGTGTTGCATTCGACACATCACAGAGTAAGCAACCCCCCAACTCCCGAGGATTCACCTACCGCACTTCCTCTGCAACAACACGAGAACAACTTATAGGATGATTGATTCTATGTGTTTCCTCTTTGCTCAGTTCTAACTCACCAGGAGGGTTTGTCAGTACTTTAGTTGATGGACCCGCTATACTGGAAGAATTGCATGGGAGGGTGCTGCACTTGACGTTCTGAGTGAAGTTGGTGGTGGTGTCCGTCCAGCGCTGGGGATACTTCAATATCTTGAAAACGTCGAGCTCCTTGTCCCGAGTTGCTGAGTCATTCCTGACGACCATAGTGCCGTGGACCCTCTGCATTGGTATCATAGCAGGCCCTGTCTTAGATGACTCGCCAGCATGTGGCAATCATGTGATTGGAAGTTGTGCACGCCAAGGCAAAATCTCACGCGCGCTAGTCACCTACTGAATTTGAAACAGGGTGCCCTTGTTTGGCCGACTCCTGTGCCTATGGCACAAGACATTCCTTGCATGACACGCAAGAGCGACAACAATCCAATCACTGCAACTTATCATAAGAGCAGAGCCTCTTCTGTTGTATGAACGTTGCTAATACCCAGTCACTGAGTGCAATACAGGTCCTGAATGCGTACCTCAAAGTAATAAGTCGTGAAGAAGTAGTCGGTGCCACACTTCACGGCCGTTTTCAGGCAGGCGGGGTTGGTCCATGTGAAATTGTCACTGTTGTAATCTTTGAATGGCTCTCCAAACGTTACATACGCACTAGGCAGGGGTCTATGAGGGGTAAACGGTAGGTACTTGTAGCCCGAAGCGTCACAAAGCCAAGCTCCTGAGATACCCTTTAATACCTTCCACCCGTACCTGCATGCAAAGTGGACAGGGTCAACCCGTACAGATGACTTGTTATCAAGCACAGGACTAGGTGCTTTTGTGCGCCTGAGTATTATACTACAGGGTTACATTCATTGGCATGGTGTGTCAACACAAGCAGTATGATGGCAGTGTACACAGGTATCGGCAGGCCACACAACTTACGCTTGTGCATCACTCGTGATGAAGCCAGATTCTATCATGATGCTGACGTGGTCCGTCTGCCGGCCGCCACACTGCAGTACCGGCACAGCTGCACGGCAAGCACGCAGGTAAGCAGCTTGCTTACGGTTTTCCAATGCCATGCAAAAGATCATGATGGCGATGGGCACGGAATGAGGACAATGAAACCATGACCATGCTGTGCCCTGAACTGTATACCGCTGAGCTACTGAAGGCGTCAATGCCTGGCTACTGTTACTGACTATTGCATGCATAAAACCTTAACCTCACTCCACGACATGCGGTATGCGGCGTGGGCATGTTAAGGTATGCGCAACAGGGCTGCCAGGCACGGCTGAGAAACAACTGTTCGGGCAGGCCCATGCAGAGGTGTGCAAAAGCGCAGCTTGGCACGTTGGCACTCACGCGCAGACTTATTCCAGGTGCTTCTGATCTGTGCTGTTGAGCTGCTGGCAAGCAAGACCAAGACAGCGATTAGCGATGCCCTGCGCTAGCGGTTAACAGGGAGAAAAGGATTGGCCGACGGTGTTCAGGCGTGTGCGCATGAGTATGCTGACATATGCATGCAGTTGTGGCTAGGCGCATCTCACACATCCGCTGTCGCGAACCCTTTGTGCAAGGCTCCGTCACACAGCTCGTCACACAGCGTACCTCATCTCATTGGAGCGGTGCAAGCACACTTCCTGCAGAGGTTATCCTAGCAACACGTCTGCGCGTCAACCATGCGATGAGTTACGGTTTTCGCAACGCGGCCGGGTCTTTTGACCGGCAGATTCGGTTATACTACAGTGTGCGTTACGCCCCAGTGACTTGCTGTCAACCTACTAATGGTTTGAAAGTGCATCAGTGTTTAAAAATGGATTATCTGTGCCGGTCTGTCGAACGGGAACAGCCAGCTCTGGTCCCAGCCTCTGTGAAGCTGTGTTTTCGTGTTTGGCATGGTTGTCATTGAACTTTGTCCAGACACCTCAAAGCTTCACAAACTCCTGCTATGGTTTTGTTGCGATTGCAGTCAACCATGTGGGTCAGGAAGGCTGCCATTCAAGACTTGCTTTTCTTCTGAACTGTCCGTGTTTCTTAGAAATTCGATAACCGCCACAAGGGAGGACTTGAAGCCGGTCATAGACTCACACCAGGCCTTGTCTCACATTCCCCCAATACTGACTGGGACGCAGATACCCTTGAGCTCGACTTTTACACCACAGTCATCATGTTTCGACCTCGGCCGGCCTGCTCTCCTGGCCTATTATGAATCCCTATTGAAGCGTATGTTCGCCTCGTTCGTTTTGTTTCTTGTCCAGGATAGGTCGGGGGCAGGGGTCTTCCAAGCCCTCCAATCAAAAGGGACTCTAGCTCCGCTGCTGGGGCGGTAGCTGGCGTTTGCACAGCTGCCATGTCAATCCTCCCCGAGTTGGCGACGTTGGAAGCCATCTTGAGCTCGGGATGCAATCGGGATAATATAAAAGCACTCAGTTATTTGACCGCGCCGGGCCCGCTCCGCGAGCCCAGCCAGTCGGGATGCCCGACTAACTGCCACGGAAACGGCCCGGGATTTTTGGGCCAAAAAGCCTGGAACTCGGGATACCGCTCGGTTGGAAGTCCCCTGGTCGGGGCCTACGCCTGTCCCCACTCCATGCCCTTTTCCAGCTTCCCTGTTGTCAAATTATAGAGCTATTCGCATCAGACAATGCAGCACCTATTGTAGTGCCCACAGTCCGCCGGGACTGGAGGCCTGCCGCAACTGAATGCCTGCTCTAGTGGTCAACAGTCAACACAAACCTACAGGAACAGGACACCATGTCATCAGGCCCATATGCTCGACAGCAGAATAGGATAACCTCCAATAACCTCCATTATGGACAGCTCGGTAGACATGCATGCTACTGCAACACATGGCGTTGGAAATGGCAACTTGTTGGAAAAATCACCAGTGGGTCGACACAGCACTGCTGACTGAATCCCAACAACTGCTTGCAACTCTCAACAAAGGGTTGTCATTAAAACAAATCTTCTGGCAATCTGTAACTTATGACAATATGTAACTGTGCACCTCAGATTGCTACTGAACAGATTAACAAATGGTACGACAAGGCACGCAAGGACACGTCCTGCATGCGGCGTCTCGCATGCATGATGATAGGGAAAACGGTAAACGGGGTGTCTTGAGGAGGCCACGAAATGCGAACCTGAGGTGACTACACGCCCCCCTAGCTGCGCAGACCAGCGTCAGAGGGCCCAAGGAGCAAACATTGTCTATGATAAGATATCACCATGGTGCAGAGGCTGTTCCATGGTGCAGAGGCTGGTGTGAACATCACACCAGGTGGGGTCATGGTGCGGGCCAGGTCAGGGAGCAGCTCACTGACTGCCATGTCCAAGGCTCACCTGCAGGACCTTGAATCCTTGAATCCTTGTCAAAGGCTCCTTGTTTGTCAAAGGCTGGCCCTTTGACTGGTGACTGAGGCTCGCATGGAGGTGCAGCTTCAGGTTGGAGCTCTGCTGGCTGTAGCTTGCAGACCACTACTGGCAAAAGATGCACAGCAAGGCGCCTGCTGAGTCTGCTTGGATGCGCCCTTGCAGCTCCACATCAGCAGGCCAGTGGGCATGGGTGAAACTGAGAAAGCCATCGATTTGCTGAGGCACGGGCCAAAGTGAAGCTAGAGGAACTTTTTTCTTGCCCACATCTCACTCAAAGTCATTATGAAGTGGACTGCTTCCCTTGGAAGGTGCACCGTTGTCCTAAGGCCAACATCAACTTAGCTGCCTGCACTACCAGCACTGCGGGGAGCACTCTCACTTATCACTGATGGACACCCATTAATCAACCGCACGCCACTGCCATACCTGGACACACATTTATCTGCAGCCTGCCACTAGCAGCAGTGGCGTTGTTGTTCCTTGCGAGCCTGCACTGCCAGTGGTCCCATGGACACCAGGTGTTAAAGGAACCTTTTGCTTGCATTGGATGCAGTGTTCTGAGAGTTTGACACAACCCTAGCCTTTTTGACTTGGCGGCTCACCGGCGCAACCATTCAGTGTGCGATGAGTTCTAACATCGCGAATGTGATCGCCAAGGTCACACAGGCAAGAAGTGACTGCACGGGGGATGTGAGATATCACTGCGAATTAGTACTACTGACTGAATCAGCACTACAAACAAGGAATGGTTCGGAAGGTCCCAGCCGATAATGGAAGGCGTGCCGTGCTATTCCTAACCTTGCATGAAACATGAAAGCGCATCCAAGCAAAGTTCTGAGGCAATCCTAATGTCCGGCCTTGTGGATGATGACGATGATGTCTAGTTTGGGGCTCGCTTGCGGCCCAGCTGAAAACGTGAAAATCTAATGCCAGTATTTCAACTGCTGCACACAAAACTGTCAGATCCGTACTTCCACCATATCCTTGCGTACAAAACACACAGCCAAGACATTGACGTTTGTTGCAGCGCCATCACCCATCAACTAACTACCACTAGCTACCGCTATCAGGTGATCGACTCTACTCACTAATTTGCCCACAAATCTTTGTTCTAGAGTCGAGTGAGTTTTGTCATTCAGAGTTTCATCTACTATTAGCGGTCAATTCTTGGCGTGTTGCAATGCATGTATGGTGCCTAAGCTACACCCTGTTATGCAATATGCATCGTCGACTGTTGCAGCTGCGTTTGATCATCAGCGTTGCGCTGAACAGGACTGCTTTGGGACGCGTACTGATAGTCTTCCAGCAGCCCACGGCTTGTCCAACATGCAGCCGTTTGGGCCTCAACCACAGTCAGATAACCTGCAAGCACATTGGGCAGACATGCAGCCGTTTGACCTCCAACCATAGTGCAGTGAAGTTCTGTCCATCAATTTTGTCATGTATGCATCGTTTGGTAACCAAAACGATTAAGGGAACACCCCAGAATGCCAGCATGTCGTCGACTGTAGGGCTACGTCCCCCACAAAGAATTGGCAGTTATAAGCACGGCAGTGCACCGCCATCTTGCACACCCAAGTCCCTCACAGTTGACTAAGCCAAGCGCAACAAGACTAGCTTCTGTGCAGTGCACATGTGCCAAGGCTCAAGCAGCAGCACACAGCATTTTTGTGAACAGCATGTTCGTGCTGCTGCTACTCCTGCACAATATCCATCTTCAATTCCTTGTACGTAACTTTGTGTTGCTGCTACCCTTGTGCAAGCTAACTAAGTATCCATCTTCCAAAGCCCACCCACTTATATAGATAGAGTTGGTGTAGATAGACGTATAGGTGGCAGACACCAGAATCTTGTACTTGGTGCCGCAGCTTAGGCTCTTGGTCGCACAGGAGGGCACCTTTCCTTTCCAATCCATGCCAGTCCATCCAGAGCCAAAGCTGCTGCCCGAGCCCACAGTGAACTGTGTTGTGTAGCTGGCATTGTCGTTGAAATTGAACTGACATGTGGGCACGCCTGAGGAGGAGCCGCTTTTCCACATGAAAACAGTCAACGCTGCACACATCACCGCACACAACAGACCAAGGTGTAGGAGTGGAAGGAATGCAAACGCCAACATGACCGCAAGCTTTTCGATTTTTTATCCACTCTGACTGTGGCAATTTTCTTACACACTTGAACATTCCTTACAGACTTGAGCATTCAGAGCATGCCAAGGTCCTGCAAGGAAACTTGACATGCATCAGTGCAGTGCTTCAAAGGATCAGTTTGTACACACTTGTTTGTGTTGTTTGTGCAAACTTGTATGATGCAAGTGCTCACCTGGTGGCTTGGCCAATGGCCGTATAAATGCTGTGATGCGTACGCTGAGGGAGTTGCGCGTCACGCCAAAGATCACCACCGCTGCAGGCGTTTATAAGTATGCATTCAAAACATCAAAAAGGCGCAGTGACAGAAGACGTTCAATTTGAATATGGTGAGTTCATACAGTCTTAACTTCACACGACAGACGTTGACTGATACAGGCGTCCTACCCTGCACCAATTCGTTATAATATCTGGATTATCTACCCATTCATTACAGCTCATGCGTTACATGACGGATGAGTTGCACTGGCGTCCTGCCTTGCCCTGACACGCTTTGCAAACCGTCCAGGCTTGCAAAGCCTGATAGGCGATGTCATTGCATGCCCTGCCCGCCCACTCTCTAAACACAAACGAACGCGTTGCTGATGAGCATTATGAAGCAGCAGCTTCCGCAAAACCAACCAAGTTGTTTGGTGCAACCGACACAAAGCTTGTGCACCCACGCATTTCCTGATGATCATCCCCTTATTTTTCCGTTTCTGGCTTACAACGGACCCACCTGGGGGAGGCGTGGGTATAATAGTGGATACAGGCAACACCTGAGATGAGCCGCATGGGAGGGTGCTGCACTTGACGTTCTGAGTGTAGTTGGTGGTGGTGTCCGTCCAGCGCTGGGGATACTTCAATATTTTGAAAACGTCGAGCTCCTTGTCCCGAGTTGCTGAGTCATTCCTGACGACCATAGTGCCGAAGAACCTCTGCATTGGTATCATGGCAACATCTGTGGTTACATGACTTGTCAGCATGTGGCCTTGATCATTATGCATGCCATGGTAACATCTAATCCTCACAGACGTCACCCAAGCTGTACTGCAGTCAGACGACACTCACTCACGTACGACGCTCACTCACTCACATACGACACTCGCTCACTCACATACGATACTCACTTTTGGGTTCACCCATGTGCTTGATCATGCCTGACTGGATTCAGACTCAGGTCACACTTCAGACACTAATGACTCACTAAGACACCCCACAGAGGATTCGTCTACATTTGGTGGATGCACATGCCTGCCCAATCCGTGCACCTAGGCAGAATGCATCCACTGCACAGAGAAATGAGTGAAAGGAATCGTGGCAAAACCTGGTGCAGTACAGGTCATGCCAGGCGCACCTCAATGTAGTAAGTCGTGAAATAGTAGCCGGTGCCACACTTCAGGGACGTGTGCAGACAGGTGGGTTTGTCCCACACGAAACCGCCGAATTCCTGTAGCCTTCCAAACCCTATGGCTGCAGTAGGCAGGGGTCTATGAGGAGTAAACGGTAGGTACTTGAAGCCCGAAACGTCACAAAGCCACGCTCCTGGGATACCCTTTAATACCTTCCACCCGTACCTGCATGCAGAATGGGCCATGTAAGGTCAGATTCATGGGGTTGGTGGTGTATCTGTATGACCTTACTTTGGGGGCTGGTGCTGGCTTTGTGCGCCGGAGTATTACAAACAGGGTGACACAGTGAATGAACGGTGAATGAACACAAGCAATACGATGGCAGTGTACACAGATATCTGCAGGCCAACAACTTACGCTTGCGCATCACTTGTGATGAAGCCAGCTTGAATGTTGATGTTGACATAATCCAACAGAGCTGCGCCACACAGAAGTGTTGGCACAGCTGCAAGATGGGCACACGGAAAGGCATCATGGTTGCAATCCTTCATTGCCATGCAAAAGACCATAATGGCTCTGAAGACGCATTGAAGGCAATGAGACCATGACCATTCGTTGAGCGTCAGTCGCCTCAACCGGCCGCTGCCATTGAGTGTTGTATGGCTATGCTATCCTAATCTCGACATGCGGAAGGCGGCGTGGCAAGTAAAGGTATGTGGTCTGTTGGCAGACATTCGTGCAAGTCAGGAACCGACGCCGTGTGTGCGCAGCTAGGCATGTTGACACTCACGCGCAGACTTGTTCCAGGTGCTTCTGATCTGTGCTGTTGCGCTTGTCGCCAGCAAGAGCAAGGCAGCAACCAGCGCTGTGGCGATGCCTTGGGCCCTGCGCTAACGGTTGACAGGTGGGGAAAGGATTGGCCGACGGTGTGTGCATGAATATGCTGATATATGCATGCAGTTTCGCCCTGGCGCATCTCACGCATCCGATCCTGTGTGCATCCAATCCTGTGTGCAAGGCTCCGTCAGACAGCCCGTCACGCAGCGTACCTCATCTCTTTGGCGTGGTGCAAGCACCGTCCATATCTTAGCAACATGTCTGCGCGTCAACCATGCAGGTCTGGTTTCTTAATTCAAGTGCAAGTCTAGCTTGACCGGCAGATTCGGTTAGACGTCCGGGTGAGGCCCGGTTGCTCCAGAAACTTGCAGAACGGCTATGCCCAACCTGCCCCACTGCAATGAGACTGTTATTTACTTGGCTGTGATCAGAAACTCCGCCCAGATACCTCGCAGCTGCGTTTGGCTCTGAACTGTTGATCTAGAGTTTTGTGACAATCGACTGTTGATCATGCAGCTGTCATTCATACTCCGGCTAATGCCGGCACAGGGTCTAATGTTGAGCCTCAACATGGCCCCAGCAAAGTTCAGTGCAGCAGCTGCATTGTTGTTGTTGTTGTTTGCATGGCCTTCAGTCCGGGAAGGACTGCTCAGCAGGGGCAAGTGGGGAAGGAAAATAGGTGACATATTGGTCACCATTGCGCCTTAAGCAACAAGCACAAAGTCAACTTGAACAATTCCCTAGTACTGGAAGCCTGTGTTATCTCACAGCACTCAACTCTACAGCATCAAAAGGCAGACATGCAACTCCTCGCCAGCAGGCTGACGTAGCACAAACTGGCCTTCCCGTGCCATTAGTGTGGGGCGATGCCATGGGGAGGTGTAGCATACAGTAACTGTGGCTTGGGCAGGGCCGGAACACGAGGATTAACAAGGATGCTGGTCAAGCTGACACCCCTATTACTGAACACCTTGCGTTGAAGGTCAAGGAAGGCGACACCTGCCTCTGTGTCCTATTGCACTGAACCTTACACTCAGGATACGTGGTAGAACTATCTTTGCAAGTTTGCTACCGATGGGATTTCGGTACGTACCGGTGGAAAGATCCTCGGTATCCTGGTGGAACGATCCTCGGTGCATGGCTCGGTATGGCACCGACGGTAAATACCGACCATAATAATAAATATAATAATAATAATATAATAATATAATAATAAATACCTACCGAGGATCTCTCGGTGTGCCCCGGGCTCAGTATTGAGTAGCCGGTGGACCTGAGACTGAGATGTGTTGGAACCAGCGGTGTTGGTAGACGAAATAAAGAAGTTGGTAGACGAAAAAACACACCGAGGTTCAGAGCTGTCTGTACAGGCTGGTGCTCACGGTATGCACCGAGCATGCATGTACCGAACATGCGTCGGAGGCTTCCAAGGTTGAGCTTGCTTCTACCGAACTGGCACGTCACCGATGGCTCACCCGGTATGCACCGAACGCATCTACTGCCTCACAACCTCTAACCCTATCACTGCCTCAACCGCCTACTGTACGCAGGGCTCTGCGGATTTGGCAGTGTAGGTGTATGTGAGCAGTAGGCGTGTGCCATAGGGTTCACAGCTCAGACTTCAGCTGCAACGGCCATAGCAACACCATGGCGTGCCGAGGCCATGCAACTGCCGCCCGTGCTGAGTAGGCTGACGCCTTGAGATCGAGTTGCGGCTACGGCAGTCCATGTTCAGCTGCGGCCACCAGTGTTCCTGAGAACTGACATTGTAACGAAATGTCATCAGAACACTGGCGCCTTGTTACTGACTGCAGGCCCAGTCCGCATCGCTGTGCCGGTTTTCTTTTCCTTCCTGTCCATCAACGTTGTCATGTATGCATCGCTTGGTAACCAAAACGATTAAGGGAACACCCCAGAATGCCAGCATGTTGTCGACTGTAGGGCTACGTCCCCCACAAAGAATTGGCAGTAATAACCACGGCAGTGCACCGCCATCTTGCACACCCAAGTCCCTCACAGTTGACTAAGCCAAGCGCAACAAGCACTAGCTTCTGTGCAGTGCACCTGTGCCAAGGTTCAAGCAGCAGCACACAGCATTTCAGCATGTTCGTGCTGCTGCTACTCCTGCACAATGTCCATCTTCAGTTGCCTGTAAGTAGCTTTGTGTTGCTGCTACCCTTGTGCAAGCTAACTGAATATCCATCTTCTAAAGCCCACCCACTTATATAAATAGAGTTGCTGATGATAGACGTATAGGTGGCAGACACCAGAATCTTGTACTTGGTGCCGCAGCTTAGGCTCTTGGTTGCACAGGAGGGCACCTTTCCTTTCCAATCCATCCAGTCCATCCGGAGCCAAAGCTGTCGCCCGAGCCCACAGTGAACTGTTGATGCCCGACAGTGGTGCAAGTCAGGAACCGACTTTTCACCACAGGCCTGTGTGCGAAAGCGCAGCTAGGCATGTTGGCACTCACGCGCTGACTCAGTCCAGGTGCTTCTAATCTGTGCTGTTGTTCTTGTCGCCAGCAAGAGCAAGGCAGCAACCAGCGCTGTGGCGATGCCTTGGGCCCTGCGCGAACGGTGAACAGGGAAGGCAAGAACTGGCCAACGGTGTGTGCATGAATATGCTGATATATGCATGCAGTTTCGCCCTGGCGCATCTCACGCATCCGGTCCTGTGTGCATCCAATCCTGTGTGCAAGGCTCCCGTCACGCAGCACACCTCATCTCATTGGCGTGGTGCAAGCACACTTCCTGCAGAGGTTATCCTAGCAACATGTCTGCGAGTCAACCATGCAGTCCTGGTACCTCAACACGAGTGCAAGTCCAGCTTGACCGGCAGAGTGCATGCTTCTTGCGCTGCTGTGCGTGTGATTTGGCTCGTTGCGTGCGGGCCTGCGAAATGGGCAAGGTTCAGGCGAGATTTGAAATGGACCACCACTGCCATTATCGCTGGAGCCCTTGTTGCTGTTACGGGTGTGCCATGTGTTTTGGTATATTGCATTGACCAAGGTCCTGCATATAGATAACCGCGCCCAGCCAGCCCCTGTCTCCTCCTTGGCCCCATGCCCTCGTGGGGGAACGGCTGGGCGCGGGGGTGGCAACAGTCTCTTTTTGGGTGAATAGCATGCCACACGCATATGTGTGTGTGCTTCCACTGTGCAAGTGCAGGAGCTGTCACGGTGTGGTATGGTGGCCCCACGGGCACCAAGCGTGGCGACCCCAACCTGAAGAAGCTGGACGGCCTCCCTGATGTTGACGAGGGAAGCCTCAAAGCCTCTTGGTGACACGACACGAGTATTACAGATAGTCCTCCCGTGCTGAGACCGGCAG
>QAXH01004742.1:943-15621 GCA_004335635.1 Chloromonas sp. AAM2
GTTATCACCGCGCATCACGTGTTACGTTATCACCGCGCATCACGTGGTACGTTATCACCGCGCATCACGTGCGTGTGCGCCCTTAGGAGCTAGAGGCCAAGGCGCGGCATCAGTCTGAGCTGGCGGCGTCATCATTGGGCGCAGCGGGAGGGGCCAGTGGACCGTGGGTCGCGCCCGGCATCGTGGTCAAGGTGATGAGCAAGGAGTTGGAACGGCACGGCTACTACAAGAAGAAGGTGGGTTGATGTGGTAGGAGGCACAGGAAGACAGGACAGGACAGCAGCTCAGCATTGAGGTATTACGAAACAGCTGATGAGACTGACAGCTTTGAGGGTGAAACAGCAAGGCAGGTTTCTGGGTGCGGGCGGGACTAGTCCTGATGTGAAGAGTTCACGGTGAGAAAGGTTGGGCAGAAATGTGTGGCTATGGATTTGCTGAGGCTTCGCTGAATTTGTGGAGAGCTGTGCAGAGGACGCATGGCCACGCAGTGTGCATTGTTGTAAGGCAGGCTTGTTGCCTGGTGTGTGCAGGGTGTTGTCGACAAGGTGGTTGACAAGTATGTGGGCGAGGTGGCCATGTTGGACTCCGGGGATGTGGTGCGTGTGGACCAAGCACAGCTGGAGACTGTTATTCCACAGGTGGGTGGGAAGGAGCAACAAGGGACAAGGGGGTGGGCGAGGACAGCGGCAGCTGAAGAGCAGGCAAGGGTTAACATTAAGAGGAGGATGGGCCAGAGACAGATTAAAATATGCCGCACTGCTGTGCATGAGTGGACAAGTTGGCTGAGGGAAAACCATCCGGGCAAAGAGGACCAGGGCGTGGGAGGCAACGTGAGGCAACTGGCGTTTACAAAAGGGTGTGTAGCTCATGGTGAAACAGAGAGGGAGGTCATGAGAAGGAGGACAAGTTGGTGACCGTTGCTTTCCAATGAAGGGACTTGACGTTCTTTGCAACACTGTTGATAAAGCCAGCTTGAAATTCAGCCTTGGCCACTGTGTAATGTCTACCGTCCTTTGTCTTGTCATCTGAGACTGCTCAATTGGGACCACACGTTCTCCACAAGATTTGCGCTTGTACAGCGCCATCTTTGTGCATCCCAAGGAATGAATGTCGCAACCTCTTTCCCTGCTGCAATTGATACTTAGACATCCGAGTGACTCCCACCCAACATACTACTGGTGGCCATTGCCCTTGCCCTTGCAGCCCGGAGGTCAGGTGTTGATGGTGGTAGGGGCGCACAAGGGCTGCCGTGGCACGCTCAAGGAGATAGACACGGACAAGTTTAGGGCACTGGTGGGTCAAAGCACGCAAAAGCCAGTCTGCAAGTGTGTTACCGTCTCCTGTCAGCCAAGGCAGGGGCCGCAGCACTGCATAACCCTCATTGTCTGCCTCAAAGACAAGTCGTATTGGTCTGCTGAGCATCTTCTCATGCTTTTGCTGTGTCCAGCACTGATTTTCCACCTGTTCGCTGCTGTCGTTCGTCAACTCCCCACCTTGCGTCACGCACACCCACCGTTCCCTCTCGTGTGCAGGTGCGGCTGGCGGAGGGCCCTCACAAGGGTGCAGACGTGTGGGCAGAATACGAATGCATATGCAAATTGGCTTGAAGAGGTCAAGACATCCGCCTCATTAACGGGACATGCTTGCCACACTAGAAGGCCCGTTCCAACTCGGACGTGCCTTTACACGAGACAGAATGTGATGGCGTTGCAGTCTTCTGATGCCATTCCAAGCTGGCACTGGCAGACCAGTTCATTCGTTGCCTTCTTTGGTTGCTGTGTTGCAATGCCACCAGTGTATAGAAGTTGTTGTAGTCATTCCAATAATGCCTCAGTTGGCGTTAGACGATCTGAATGCTGGGTTCTTCGGATCTTCGTAACCACAAGGACCACCTTATTACACACTTATTCGTAAGCGCTTTCCCAATTTCCAAGCGCAGATTGGTGACCCAGACAACAGTCACAGCTTTCACCCGGATCTGAGAAAGTTGAACGCAACAAATGCAAGCACACCGAAGATCATGGACCCCCACACAGCGCCTTGAAAGGCACCAATGGCAACCTGCACGTGCAGGGCATGCAGGTTGTCTTTGCCAAGTATGGGTATACAATTCAGTTATCCTGTAGCAACCTCTTTGTATCCGTGGGACGCAACTTATCAGCTGCCACCTGGCATGCTGTTGTCGTAATCGTGTCGCTGACAACGAACTTGGATGCTGCAATCTGTGCCCATCTACTCGGCTGTGCGACATGCAGTGCATTTGTTCAACAGTGTGTGAAAACGAAGCTGTGATGTGCGGTGATCAGTGGCCCACCTGCTGCATGCCTTGGCTCATGTCCTTCTTTTCCTGGTCTGTGATGGGCAGGGAATCCAACAGGGAGGAGGAC
This sequence comes from Chloromonas sp. AAM2, assembly GCA_004335635.1. NCBI lineage: Eukaryota > Viridiplantae > Chlorophyta > Chlorophyceae > Chlamydomonadales > Chlamydomonadaceae > Chloromonas > Chloromonas sp. AAM2. The sequence continues at coordinate 3,331 of QAXH01004742.1, forward strand.
ATGCGGTCAATGTCCTGCGCAGCAACACGTAAAAAACAAACACAGGCCGCTGATCCTAGCCCACATGTCCGAGATGCCAGCTGAGACAACACATGCGCAGCGGGACAACAGATAAGTGCCTCACCTCGACTTTCTGAATGCCCTGTAGTTCCGCTAAGGCGGCCTGCAGCAAATCAGGGGCATTATCAATCGCACGTCATCAGTGACAATGAGCCGAAGCCACCGGTGCAAATGCAGTCATCATGGAAGAAGTTGCAGTCTAAGCTGCACTTGAATGACGCAGCTATCGTGCAATTGTCGTGTGTGACGTTCCCTTACTTTTGAGAATCCTGGATGGATTGAAATCAAAGCAGCGACGAAAATCATGAAACAGGCATTTCTGCTGTACTTTGTCAGTCCTAGCACCCCACATAGACTCAGTTCCCTCATCCCACCTGGTGCGCTCTAGTCTCCTCTTCGTTCATGCCCCCGCCCCGCCGCCTCCACCGCCACAACTCGCTCAGCACCGCCTGCACGTGCACCCGGGGTCAGGCCGTCAACAGAGTGATCCATTGTGGCAGATATCGCACATCGCCACACTGACACTCAAAGCCTCGTTGCATGCTTGCTTGTGGTGCTGTTGGGCTGCACAGAGCGTATGGTGTGTGCTGCGTGAGTGTGTGGCGTGTGCTGCGTGAGCGTGTGGCGTGTGCTGCGTGAGCGTGTGGCGTGTGCTGCGTGAGCGTGTGGCGTGTGCTGCGTGAGCGTGTGGCGTGTGCTGCGTGAGCGTGTGGCGTGTGCTGCGGTCACCTGTGCCAGCGCGAGCGCCTCGGGGTCCTTGAAGGCCGCTGCAGGCAGAGGGTCACCGTCCTCATCAACCTGAACATAACCAACAGGTTGTCAAAGCATTGAAATAAGGCAACTCTGACCAGGTCACTGTAACTCGTACATGGGAGTGTGCTCAAGTGCTTGCAAGGAAACAGTTGTGCAGGCCTTGCCCACGTCGCAAAGCCGTCGCCCTGAAGGCTGGCCCAAATTGTTCTACCTTTGCTGAGTTTGGAGTAGAGTGGATAACGTCTGCATTCCATACAGTCATCAGTGCCTGCCTGGAAAAGGGTTGCGTGTTCCTGGCCGGCCACGTGAGCACAGCAAACAGGGCTGTGCAACATGGAGCGATGCACACCAGATCTGCATACCAGACCTCCAAGAGTTCAAGCCTAGTGGTTGTCACAGATTCTGGCTCGAACATTTGTCCTGTGCTCACCTGGCACAGCTGCTTGAGGGCCGCGGTCGCCCGCGGCATGTCAGCACCGTAAGCGTTGTAACCACGTGGCACCTTGTCAGCAACGGCAAAGTAGAGCAGGACCTCGGCGCGAGAGAAATCCAGTCCTGCATGAGCGAGGCATTCGGAACCATGCCAAGGACTCAGGAGCGAGCAAGGAAACCAAGCATGTAGAGAATTGGGCAGCCTCAAGGTTCTTAGGGATAGGCATGTCGAGCTGTGCAAAGGTTGCGGGGTGAAAAAGCGCCGCAGGAAGCCGTTCGCGGCAAAGGCAGATGCAACAAGTGATACACGAAGAAGTGGCATGCCGAGAACAGGAAGGTCTAGTTTTGTGTAGTATTGCTTGGAACTGGATTGATCTTCAGCATGGCTGGATTCCCTTGACACGCAAGTTACTAGCTTCATCCGTATGCGTGCAACAGCGGCCACAGAAGCACCTGCCTTTCAGCTCTGCCAACACCGTACGACACCCCTTGACCACTTCCGAGACGTTGACAGCGCTGGCACGAGGCGTAATGCCAGGCTGCATCAATGCATCAGCCACAATGCAAATTGTACTGGGCTGCACCTAAAGCATAGCATGCAGTCCAGGCATGTGCCACAAACGAGTGGCAGGCAGGTCTCCGTGAAGAAAGCCACTGCGCCATTTGTAAGACCGTTTGGATAGGTGTTGTACCAGGAGCACGGGCTGTCACACTGTGCCACCCACCTGCATCTCTTCTTGCGCTGAAGACAGCATTTCCACAGCCCTCCGGGCGCGGTTATGATCCAGAGAACCTGCTGATCTTCTATGGCTGCCTACAACGGCTCTTGAACTGGGAAGGGCTTGAAAGGGGTGCAGGCACGCGATTGCAGCAAGGGGACAGCACAGCTGGGAACCAGCCTTGCCACATCCAACACGCATGTTGAGCTGGCTCAATGCCATGGCGATATGCAGTTGATAGGTGGGTGATGTGCAGGCACTGGTGGCACAGGACAGAGAACATCACGTCAGCGCTTTTTACGTTACAGAAGTTTTTGGCCAAGATTCAGCACGTAATGCCCCCAGCTGGAATAGTTGACTGATTAGCCCCTTAAACAAGCAAGGTTGAGCCCTCTAGCAGCGGCCCAGTGCCCATTCAATCTTATCGCCCGAGAATCGCGGAGAAACGGCAATTTGCCGGACCTTGATTCTCGCTGCGCTGGTCTCCATTTGTTATGTTGCAGCAAAGGGGCCTGCGCCCGGTCGGTTGCACATCGCGCCACCGTGAATCATTGTTGGTCAGGGCGATCCCTCAGCAATCCGTCGGCTTGCGGTGCAGCAGCTCCACACTTGCAGCTCCTTGTGTATATCCTCAGCGGCGCAGCCCCCTTTCCCGCATTGAGAAAGATAGTGTGAGAAGAGAGGCAAGCAGCTCAGGCGACGTGCAGCCCACTGCTGGCGACTCAGGGTCTAACAACATCAGGTTCGTGGCGACGTAAGGGTTGCAGAGGCGTGGAGGGCAGCCCTTAGCTTCAAACACCTGTCTAGATCTGCACCTCCGCACCAATCAAACCGCTTAAGGTCGGAAGCGCAAAGAATGCTGCAGCATCCAATTGCACGGAATACTTATCTCACGTTCTTGAAGGCACCTATTGGTTCATCTGCGGTTGGAGACGCCCACACAATTTGTATGCTGGGGTGCCTGCAGGAACGCACTTTTGGGTGCACTACTTATCTCAGTCCTTTTAGGCGGCCTCTTCTTTGCGGCTATGGCGACTCCTCAAGGCATGGGCGTCAAGGTGCGCCTGCCAAGCTGCTGGACCTTGGACAGAACTGCAACCAAAATGGCTGGACACTAGGCAGCACGCCTTGTGCACTTTGGGTGTTTGTATTGCTCTATGGCATCACCCTGAGTCACTGGTATTTTTCTGTGGTCAATGTGCAGGACATGCTCTTGAACGGGCCACTTGGCAAAAGTGGCTTTTTGGCTGCCTTCTCTTTGATCTTCGTCAGCGAGATTGGTGACAAGACGTTCTTCATTGCTGCACTACTGGCCATGAAGCTAGGCAAATGGCTCTCTTTTGCGGGCTCGCTGGCCTCCCTTGGCATCATGACCATCATCAGTGTCGGCATCGGGGTTGTGATTGGCAAGGTGTGTGGCACTGCCAATGCCAGCTGGTACCTGCAGCTTGCTTGCCACGAGCGCAAGTGCAGATGCCAAGCGCACTGGGCTGGCCCCAGGGTTGCTGACATTGCTAAGAATGTTCAGTTAACTACCATCCAGTTTGCATGGTGCCCGCCTGCAGGTGCCTGATGCGCTCAAGAGCAGTGTGCCTGTGGGCGAGATTTTGGGTATTGTCATGCTTGTATTCTTTGGCCTGAGGGCGCTGCACGTGAGTGGCAAGATGGCATGTGCGTTTTGGACATGCCCAGCATCATGCAAACACGTCCGGTCACTGCAATCCAGCTGAGTTACAGCAATGTAGCTGTTTTTTTGCTGATCTGATGGCTATTCTCCTTCTGGCGCAGCACGTACAACCCGCCTTGAAGCAGGCTGCCATGGTGCGTTGAGCATTTCGGTCTGCACATTCTGTGCCTTGCCTGTTCAGGAAGGTCTCAAGACACAAACAGGAGGTGCCAGCGGTGCGGATGAGGAGATGGCAGAGGCAGATGAGGCCGTGAAACAAGCAGAGCAGGGAGGAAAGGTGTGCGAGTGATTTGAGAAAACGCAATGGTGTGCACAGCGCTGCAGTTAGCTCAATCAAGCAGTGTGTGCTAGCAGCTCTTCCGTGTGGGCATCATGTCTGTCCAGGGCAGCGCTTGCTTCATGTTTGTGCGCAAGCAAGCCTGCTGCAAAGTACAAACCAACGTGTAGTGCGCAAGGCCTACTGCACCATTACTCGGGCTGTGTAATTGTGTCCTTCAGGTGCGGCGGGACAGCCCATTTCAGGCCTTTATGCAGGTTGCTTCGCTCATCTTCGTAGCTGAGTGGGGTGACAGGTGAGACAAGGGAGAGACAGGCCGCAGGTTGTCTGCATGGCGTCCATTTGCTACGAGCTGACATGTTTCGCCAGCACTGTTGTAGCACGCAAGTATAGCAGAGGGTATAGCAGAGGGTACAAGGGACAACAATTGTCATGTCGCTCATGCAACCTGGTGCTGTACCAGTAAGACTGGTGAGATGGACTGGAATCTAAGCATGCTGTGCGCCACGCAGGTCCATGCTTTCTACAATTGCCTTGGGGGCAGTTCAGAATCCTGTTGGCGTGGCAGCTGGTGCCATCCTTGGGCATGCAGTGGCGACAGGCATTGCAGTGGTTGGTGGTGCACTGGCAGCACAGCACGTCAGTGAGAAACAGATCAACATCGTCAGCGGCGTGCTCTTCCTTGTCTTTGCAGCGGCAACAGCATGGTCCATGCTCTAGCCTGCACGAGGGCTGTAATCAGCATGCTGAGATGAGGGCCAGTGCATACGGGGGCATCACATCGGCAAAGAGGTTAAAACCTCGACACCTGTGATATATATCTGAATTCAGTCCTCACTCTCTGTTTGGGGAACTGCGCCCTGCAGCCAGTGCGCCACATTTACAGGCGCCAGCAGTCTGCATGAAAGCGTCACAATTGACGCAGTCTGGCATTGGCATTCCATTGTCTACCATTCACGCCAGATTGAGGTGTGCTACGGTCAACCATAAGTGCAACCCAGAAGGTTTGATACTTTTGTATGAGTTTCCACCAGGTCTGGATGCGGACGTCATGCCTGTAAAGTTTGTACATCGATGCATGGCATGCAACTTATGTGGCGTCAACAAACTATTATGACTGTATTGCATGTGAAACATAAACATTTGTGAAGACACTGACTGAGCCTTGCGCCTCGCACTGTTGCCAGTGCATAGGAAGGTGCCCTGTGGAGTGATAGCCACAAGAAACTCACCAGGCCTCGCTGACGCGGCTAGACTCCCCTTTACAAGGAAAACTTGACTATTTGCGCAAATTTGTTATTTGCGTGGACGTGCTTCCTGGTGTGTACTTCCTCCTTGTAATTACATGCTACATGTGGTCACCCCCGCCACTGAATGTTCTGACCAGTTAGTGCTGCTCCACAACCCTAACACCATCCTAATTACCACAGTGCCTGTGTAGAGCAAGTATACCACTTAGATGCTCTGAGTTGAAGCGTCATTCACTGCAGGTTGAATGCTTGCCGCTTGACTGTATTTCCCAATATTGGTGGTCAACAGTGGCCGCTTGACTGATATTGGTGGTCAACAGTGGCCGCTTGACTGTATCTCCCAATATTGGGGTCTCATGGGGTGCAATCCCCCTTGCAGTTAAACCCTATAGGATGATCGGATACTGGGACGATCGGAAATAGGGCATGTCACTGTATACCATCAGGCCATCTGTAGAAGTGTGAATGCTACATGTGGACTTGCCACGCACCCTATGGGCATGGCGCCTGTCCAGCTTATGTTCCCCACATTATTGGTGTGCAGGGCCCTGAGGCCTTGACCCGCTCCTGGTCCAGCACCACGGCTACGGGGGCTGCACATGGCCCCACTCACGGTGCATTGGGCTGGGCCTGCTGCCAGGGAAGGCACGGCATGCTTCTCATTGACTAACTCTGCCATTTGAGAAGAGCTGCAGACGATGACAGCTGTGCAGAACGTGAGGTCTGGCTGCTGCTGCTGAATAAGCCGCGGCATCAGGGACTTGAGGTGCCCAAGCCACGCCTGCCGCTTGGCAGTTACACCATAGCACCACACTGCAAGGGCCATGTGCTGGTGCTGTGCTGGGGTGCCTTAAACTGTTAGCTGCAGCCGTCACTCCTCATGTAGAGGGCATATAGCTGCATGTGGCCCCACTGCTAGAGGCGTAACATCACTGCACTCCAGTTTGACTCGACGTGATAGGCCTCTTCTCAGCAGGTGCCGTCAGTGCCTCGATGGCAGAGGCAGCTGGCAAAGATGCAAACCTCTTTCTTGGTTGCTCCGCTCACTTGAATGAATAACAATATGAATGAATAACAATATGAATGAATAACAATTGCCTCCAGCTGCAGCTACCGCTGACACAGTTACCACGGCACCTGGGCAGTGGCAGACACATGACGCGACTCTGTCAGGTTGGTGACAGCTGACGTCTGAAACACAGTGGTGCAGACAGCATATGATGGGAGGCATTCTGGCCATCTCAGCTGCAGCAGTCGAAACGCAGGTGCCGCACTGACATTGATGGCCCTGCCGGCACCACCTGTGACAGTATCAGGATAGACCCTGTCTGTTACGGATATATTCCAAATCAACGGATAAACCATCGATTAACCTTCGGGTTGGCGCTTTTCATAAGGCAATTGCATCATTCACAGGTGCAACTGTATCACCACCAACCAACAACATACCCATTGGGCAACTCGTCAAGGCGTCCAGTGCCTTCCTTACTCTGGAGCGTGCTGGACACTGGCTTCGGATAACAAACTGGTGGAGCCACACAGGAGGCCCCATTAAAGGAACCCCTCCCTTATTTTATTGCAGAACGCCTCCTTCGCAGTGATCTCTATTGGCATAAGACTCTTATAGCAGTCTGGCAGGCACTGAGGCCTTCCAGTTGCCTTGCCTTCAGCAGACAGGCTGCACACCTAGGTGATGTAGCCCATGTCTGTCACACGCTGGTTTCGCCACAGCAATGCGGGGTAGTTGCCACCGTACAAGAACTCCTTCGTAGCGGACATGCACTTGTTCCCTATCAGTGCCTGTCCCAGTTGCCTCTCCAGGCATTGTGTAGTAATGTCCATCAAATGCTCTGGGCCAGGGGCGGCTGTGGGCCCAGGGCAAACCACACAGTGTTGGTGATGATGGGGAGCAGCTCGTGGGCACGGCCCAGGCTGCACAGCAAGTCGCCCAGGCCTCCAACAACAACAGCTTCCGTTGCGAGGCGGACAGTCTCACCACAGTGTTCTCTGCACAGCCCTCTACGTGTGCAATGCACATCGCCTGGTAGGGTGACGGGTCCGCAGTTGTTCAGCAGCGCCATGTAGACGTTAGGCAGGTTGGGCAGTGCTTGCCGGTACTCTGCCCGGCTGATGTTGCTTGAAGTTGCCATGTGTTTGGGTGTCTGCGTCCATGTGTGTGTTATGATAGCACATCATAACCTTGTTACCACGCAACAGCATACACAAGGTCATTCTGGCTGCTGGCTGCTCCTTGCCTTGGAGCACGCCAGCACTCTGAACCGCATGCCGCATATCGCCACAGCTGGTCAGTATGGTCAGGCACCATGCCATGGATGTGCTGCGAGGTATGCTGGGCATGACTCCGGATGGTCGCTCAGCTGCACGGCTAAGAAAAACCCAAAGAGGCCCGAGGATGCCAATAAGTTGATATGGCCTGCAGTTGCCGGGTTCAACACCACGGTTGCTGCTTGGGAGCTTGCCACCGGCCCAGTTGTCGAAAGGCACTCTTCACCGTCACATTGTGCGTAGTGGTTGTTTTGGTGATTCACAATGCTTTGTTACAGCAGACGCTCACTTGTGCTGTGTTTTAGCCAGCAACTAGGGCTTGTCGTACAACCGTGTCAGAAACGGAAACACAAGAAGCCAGCCAACTCGATGACTATTAATTGCCAACCAGGTAGCAACCAGTTAACGACCACTGGCAGGTCATGCTAGATGCATATGTCTGCAACTTGAAGAGCATTGTGCACTCGCAGTTTGCAGAGCAGCACCTGAACTTGCACCAGTCGCCCCACACCCACCCAGCCAGCCTGAACCTCCACCCTCTTGCACCACACGCCATGCACTGCTTCGTCATACGCATGCATGACTGAGCTGGAACCTCATTCATCCATCTGACCATGCGCGGCGCTCACACGCCCAGGCAGGCACACAGCACCTGCTGACCCAGCAAGTTCAGCCAAATGTGACACCTGCCAGCCATAGCTAAGCGGCAAGGCACCATGTCTACCATGTCTATCCGGCCGGACTGGACTCGAGCCACCAAGGGTGCACCCATTGACACAGTAGTGCGCATTCATGGCGGGAATGAGGGTAAGAATCAAAAAGCGTTTCTGCATGTGTATGGGTGTGAGTGTGACCGTGTTGTGAAGGACTGGTATTCGTGACCCATTCTCTGGGCCAGCCGGGAACCTGGGATTAAACTGGAACAAATGTCATAAAACAATGTCTTGGCCTGCGACCCACTTCATCAGGAGACAAGACGGTTATATAGCTCTGCTGCTGTTGACCATCAGACTGAGCTTACCAGCTGTTTGAGCAGCGCAGCCTGCGCTAGCGGCTGGTCCTTGATGTGGTTCAGTGTGCGCTGTGCAGGCACTCGGCAGGACATCACTTCCTCACGTACCACGGTGTCGCTCATCCGCCCGGGAGCCATGCAGGCCAAGCCGTAAGTGGCACAACTCAGTAAGGGCACGTGCATGCCTTTGTGCCGACTGAATTAATTTGTAACATGCTGCGACGGCTGCCGACAATTTCAATGACATAAAGTTGTTGGCTGTCAATGACACAATGTTTGGCTGTCACGTTTCCAACCAGCATGGAATATGGGCTGTAGTCCTAACAGCACAACCAGCATCGGCAACGGCACAAGTGCGTAAGCAAGTAGTCAAAATGTCATGTCATGTTGACAGTATGGAACTGACACCGCGATGTGCAGGGAAGATGAGTATGATGCCGGGTTTGTGTATGGTCCCGAAGCAAGCAATGTGGACATCTGCAAGCGCTCCCTGGCACCCCTTATCAAGAAGTTTGTGGAAGGCTACAACACCTCAGTCATTTGCTTCGGAGCCACAGGTAACTGGCACATGTGGCACCAAGGCATGTGCGCACATCTACAGCGCCTGGTATGCATGACTGCATGCCAATGTTCACCCACACCTTTAAATACAGGAAAGTGAACTCCAAAAACAAAAACGTGAGTCGTTGGTCGAAGCCTCATGCACACAAGTGCACACTCGCATGACGACATGCACATTGGGTTCTAGTCACACCGGACCTGCATATTCATGGCGTTTCCACACCCCTGCCCCTTGCCTGCATCACACTCACACTCAGACCAGCAGGCTGGTGCGAGAATGTCTGCATGCTGCTTGACTCAGGCGCTGGCAAGACCTTCACGCTAGAGGGGGGCCGCGCGCGGGACGCGGGCCGCACGTCTGCCGAGGGCGACGGCCTGGTGCACTGTGCAGCGGACGAGCTGTTCAAGCAACTGCACCAGCGGGCAGCGGCAGTGGGTGAGTGAGGCCACAGGACAGGCGTCTACGCACACTGTCAAGAGTGCACTCAGGACTGTGCATTATCTTAGAGAGGTTGTATGCTACTTTGTATCGCCTGCAGGCATTGCAGACCGAGACTTTTATGTGTACAGCGCGTGAAGTGCTGTTGTTCTGCTGATGTTGTTGTTGTTGTTGCTGACAACCACATGCACCCTGCAGGACAGCTAGTTACTTGACTTGAAATTCAAGACAGGCAGGAGTGTTATCGCCAAACCACTTAGGCACTGAGTGACAGCTGGTCGTTGGGATCAGGACAAGCAAGAGTGTTCGTGCGAACCACAGATGGTGTGCGAGTGTTTTGTCCCATGCACTCAGGCGACCAGATTGCCCAGCGGCGCCGCATGCCCAGCGCCAAGGCCTTTGAGTTCTTCCTCGAGACATCCTTTGTTGAGGTGAGGGCATGGCCTGGGACTGAGGACTTCCGAGACGTCATGCAGAGATTTGCGCACAGGCTGCACTGCAACAAGGCTGTAAGAATACCTTTGCTCGAATTGTTATCTTACTCGGCTGTAGCTCTGCCTGAATTGGCTCCTGCTCCCGCCCTCCAGGTTTACAATGAGGGTGTGCGTGACCTGTTCCAGCGGGGCGCGGCGGGTCAGGCCCGGCTGCCGGTGTACGAGGACGAACTGGAAGGATACCAGGTGAAGCAGAGCAGGGCTGGGCACGGGTTCAGGCGGTCACTAGTTGGGTTGGACAGCAATCCATCGTGCTCCGGCTGTGGTCGTGCACAGAATTGACGATTGAACGCATAGCAATGGCACTGACTAGCTGCATGCTACTAGCTGCTGTCCGCCCTGCTACAACGGCATGCCATCAGGAAGGCCAGTGCTAGTGGGATGACGGCTGACCGGTCACGTTTGAGCTCAGCAGCCTTGTCGCCCTGCCGTTGACCTCTGTCCTGTCCAGGTGTCAGGCCTGAGCTTCCGGCAGGCGAAAAGCGAGTCTGAGCTGCGCATCGCGTTCAACTCAGGCCGCATGTCTCGCGACACGGGCAACACAGACCTGGGCAGCGTGCATGAGAGGGCAGCTGCCATCTTCACCGTTCATCTGGCGCAATACGCGCCAGCAGCTGTGCCTGGGGAGGAGGATAGAGTCATGGTGAGAGCGTAAGGCTTGGGAACTCACGTTTTGGAACGGTTCAGATCTTACCGGGACACCTTGGAGCACATCCCCATGCCGATCTCGCCTTGCCGGCCTGTGCATGCACACTCCCATTGCGCTCACGCTCTGTCTGTACACTTTGACATCAGCGCCATACCTGCCCAGCGTCTATGGCATTGCCTCGCAGCAGCCCCGTTAAATCTTCGACATGCCATCAGTCAGCCACGATCAGCGCCCACAATTTGTTTTTGAAATGACACGTGCTGTAGGTATCTCGTATGATATTCGTTGACATGCCTGGCGCTGAGCGCTTAGCCATGGATCCCGAGCTCCTGCGGCTGCGGGAGGGGCCGCAACTGAACAAGGGTTTGCTTGGGTTTGCATCGGCACTACGCGAGTTGGCTGACGCAGGCGCGGCCGGGGGCGCACCCCTGGCAGGCAGTGTCAACGTGGAGAGCAGCGTGCTCACGCGACTGCTGGCGGGTGAGTGGCGTGCATGACTGCAAGCTGCCCTGCCGCGCGCCGCATGCACGTTCCAGGTCAAGAAGAATGGTCATCTGCGACACGTTTGCGTCGGTATGACGACTTAGTACTGGACCACGCAGTGAGGCACTGTGTCGCTTACAACCGACACGCAAGTTGTGGTCGTCCGTGACAAGCCTGCGTCGGCAGGCTACCAAACCACGCAGTGATGCACGGTAGTCTGTGTCGCTTCCAATGAAACTCAAGTTGTGTTGTTCAGAGCTGTGTGCCGTTCTTGTACCTCAACGGTGGTGACGTTACTGCACACCATGTTAGTGGCTTGCATGCTTGTCTTGCCGCGCGCCGTTTCAGGTCAAAGATACTGGTAACGGTCGATTACTATCAACCCACGTAGAATGCACGGTAGCCTTTGTCAATCCCAATGCGAGAGTTGTGTTTTTGTGCAGCTGTGTGTCTCCAAGGCAGTGGCGCTTTGCTTCACACCGTGACAGGGGTGCCCCTGTTTGTCCATCTGTGCAGATGCTCTGGGTGGCAACTGCCTGGCTCTTGTGGTTGGCTGCTGCCGCCAAGGCTCCTGGGAGCTGTCCCGCACGTGCTGCCAGCACCTCGCACTGGCTCGCACCGCCCGGACCTTTCCTGTGGTGAACCATGGCAGGTGAAGGGGAAGGCATGCCGGGACAGCTGCTAGCCATAGGACACGCTTATGAGGACTGAGAGACGGGCGCCAAGTTCACAATGCTGCATTTGGATCGATTCAATCGACACAAGATTCAAGGTTTGGTTTGCTTTGTCCCCCATGCTAGTCTGTGTTGATAGGCTTCTTCCAACTAGCAAGGCGCACCATATCCAATACCCATGCACTTCGCCGGTCAGTACTTACGCACACACAATATTCTTGAGCACACAATTGCAGGGCACGTGGCCTGATGCTTCAGTTGCGGCGTCGCCTGCTGGCCCTCATGGCTGAGCGAGACACACTCAGTGACCAGATGGGCGAACTGCCCGCGGATGGAGACCCCAACGCGGTGGCCATCAGCATCGCCAAGGTGTGAGCACCAAGGCCTGACGGGGGTCAACAGGGGTTAACAAGGGAACACTGGTCCTGGTTGGCCTCTGGTCAACAGGGGTTAACAAGGGAACACTGGTCCTGGTTGGCCTCTGGTCAACAGGGGGGAACAAGGGAACACTGGTC
>QAXH01004743.1:6314-48142 GCA_004335635.1 Chloromonas sp. AAM2
ACTGCCTGGTGGTCTGATGCGCCAATCCTTGCATCTGCGGGGCAGCAATGGAGATCATCGCACGTGGTGAATGCTCTACGTCACTTCCACGAGAAGGCTTCGTTCTGACCATCACATTTCTCAATAGAATTGGTTTGCACACCTGAGCTTCTCTGTGTAGCAAGGCCTGTGTCAGGAATTCAGGAGATTGAAGTGGCGCTTTGGCTGCTGAACGAAAAGTTGACAGACTTGCAAATGCTTTGAGTCCCATCAACGTGTTGGCGTGACCGTGGCGTAGACGCACCGTACAAAAATCGGCCCGTTGTTTGAGGTGCACGTGCTAGCTAGTTCAAAAATGGCTGTGGAAGCCATGCATTGGTTCGTTTGAGGTAGAGCGCAGTGCACTGCTGTTGCTCGATATTTCTTCACTGCTGGCTCTGCTTCCCCTTGTTTGGGCCTGTAACGCTCGCACAGCCGCTCAGTGAAAAGTGATATGCTGCGTCGGCAGTGACGTCAAAGTGAAGCGGACTCGAGCGAACACGCAAAGATACATTATCGAGGCATGAATGTACGATCAGTGTAGGATAGGGCAGGATGTTGCGTGTGGCTATACTGCTGCAGACTTGATAGCTGGACGCACATGAGAGCTGGACTCAGTGGACTCATTAGATGCAGACCCTGTGTTGCTGCAGAGTGGCATTGCCGCCAAGACTGCACTAAGCATCAGCAGTTTCGTCCATGCAGTTTGTGCATCGATTGCACTTGTAGACCTGGTCAGGCCCAGATGTGCATGATATGTGTGCTGATCGCATGCCTACATCGGTTTTGCCGGGCAGCTGCTGGATGTGAGCAGTGCTGACGCCCACTGTTTGAATACGACTTCTGCTGCCTTCTCGTGGCAAGATTGGCATGATGTGTGCCAGTGCACCTCCCATCACAACTCTGATGCCTTTTTAAATCTCAGTTCCTGTGTTTTCAGTGGCGGGGAAGCAAAGACTGGTCCAGTGCGTCAGAATCAGAGGCTTTGGACGCATCAGCGTGGGCATCAGGAATCCGTCAGTAACACGTTTAGTGAACACGTTTGCCAAGACCTCTCAACTCAGCCCAGTTGAACGCACAGCGAGCAACTCGCTCGCAATAAGCGACGTCAACGCAGGGCTTGCGAGCTTCGCCCATCAGCCGTATCGTCAAAACCTGACGAGGATTGTCCCAAGCCACAAGCCAGTACTTCTGGTTGTGCTGTACCGACAGTGCCGCAGTATTCCGTCGCAAAGGCTGCTGATTGGTTGCAGCTGCCTTGGCCGCCGAGCGTTGCTCCTTGGTTGACAATTGCCGTTAGTCGTGTACGCCGGAAATCTCAGCATGCAACTCTCCACCCAGCTGCACACCGGCCCTGTGCACCGCCCAGCCAATGCCGGTCTGCGCAGCTTCCACGTGCCTGCAAAGCCTCTCAAATGTCAGGCAGTCGACGGACGCCATGCATCACAGGGTCAGAACGGCACCCACACAATCAACGAGTACCTCACCGCGACTTCCCATGCCGTGCCTGGCCTGGCACCAGCAGCAGATTCCAAACACCAGCAGCAGACAGCCCAGGCCACCCCACCCACCGCTTCTCCACCCACCAACTCTCAAGGTGGGGCAAGGTGGCGTGATGACATGGCAGCACACTTCAGGTCACAGCAACATATCCTGACCCTAGGGCTAACAGGAGGTCACTGAATGGGTAACCCAGTCGCCCCAGCTTAGCGCAAACGCCCCTGTGTCATTATCAATTTGTTTTCCAACCCAAATTGCCCCGGTATCCTTCCCGCAGTTCCCAGCGCAGGCAGCTCCTACTGGGAGCTGCTCAACAACCCTGAGCAAGAGGCCACCATATTCGGAGCACGTGCCAGGAGTGCCACCGATGCCAATGTACTGCGGCGGAAAGGCCATCTCAAGGAGCAGGATTTCTTAATTGACTACATGCGGCGCATGCATGAGACACACACATGTGAAGAGGTGCGGTAGGGCTGGGACTGGAGGACATTGTAGTTAGAATTTGTCCTCACTGAGAAGAAAACAAGAGAAGATGGCTGGAATCACGCCAAGCGGTGTGAACACAGGAGGTGTCACCTGGTCTCTCATAGGAGATTCTAATAGATTCTAGTAGATTTTGATACGGGCCCTTGGCATTCTAGACGCCTCACCCTACCTGGGTTGCCGCCATCATGTATGTTTAACTGGGTTGAGCCCAGAAAGGAGCCACAGGTGTACAGCAATAGTACTCCTTTGACACAGACCTGTGATTACGGGCTGTTCTCACAAGCTGTGAACGTTTTTGTGCGTTTCTGCCCGTTTCAGGTGATGATGAAGATGGAGCGGTGGATTGCTGAGCACCGGCAGGACCCCCGCAGGTCGCGCCTACGGCGACTGGTGCCGCAAGTGAGTTAGTCAGGGTTGGGTCAGGGCTGGGTCAGTGTGTTCTGAGTTGGTTGGGTCAGGGCTGGGTCAGTGTGTTCTGAGTTGGTCAGGGCCAAGGCTTTTCCGGATTGTCAGCCTGATGCTACTCTCCATGACACACCTCTGGTTGACGCCAACTCACTGCTTCCCTTGTCCGTTTCCAACTGCCTCAAGTCTTCTTCCTTATCCGTTCTTGCAGTTGGGTAATTTCTTCACAAGCCTGAAGTTGGTTGACGCCTTCAAGGAGTATGACGGTGTGTTTGCGCTGAGCCGGCGCAAGTACATCCCGCCTAACTTTGCCGAGCTGAGGCACGTGGTCAACATTGCTCAGGTGGGGCCTGATCAGATCAGAGCCAAATCAGTCATCACTCGCATCACACAGATAGGCATGGCAGGGTTTTCATCATGGTGATGGCTTGGCACAAGAGTTGGCTGCAGAGGCCAGTGTCACCAAGACTGTACGCACTGCGGATTGGTCAAGGGCGTCAGGGCCCCTGTGAACGTGTCAACGGGGAGCTGTTTCATTTTGTGTCTCCTGTGCACGCCTGTGCATTGAAGTACTCAGAGTAATAGGTGCATCAAAGTGCTGAAAGATTGGGAGGTGCATTGGAGTACTCAGATTGAGAGATTATGTTCTTCCGTCCAGGTGCATGCCAGTGCCGACGCTCTCCAGCTGATCACCTTTGATGCTGACGGCACGCTGTACGCGGACGGGGAACACTTCGACCAGGACAACGCCATGATCGCGCACATCATCAACCTCATGCGGTGCAACGTGCATGTGAGTGTGTGGGACTTGTTGGTTGGTTGTTGGTGATGTTTTTACATGACCTTCAGTCCGGGGAGGACTGCTCAGCAGGGGCAAGGGGGGAAGGAAAATAGGTGACCTTTAGGCAACCATTAGGCAACCACCCTAAGCAACAACCGCAAGGTCAAAGTGGGATGTGTGTGTGTGTGTGTGTGTGTGTGTGTGTGCGTTTGTGTGTGCATGAGTGTGGGACGTGTGTGACATGTGTACGTGGGAGTGTAACCCATCTGACCCAGTGTGATTGTCAGTATCTCCAGTCGCAACTGTCAGCCCTGCGCTGTATATGCCAGTTCATCTACGCCTCGTAAACCCTGATAAACAAGGTGACTGCATTGCCAGTCATATGCTCTGTGAACTCGGTGGTTGATGCAGGTTGGAATTGTCACGGCAGCGGGCTACCCGGGGGAGGCGGACAAGTTCGAACGGCGGGTGGCGGGACTTTTGGAAACATTCCGAGTCCTGCGGATTCCGGCCGAAATAACTGACAGGTGGGCAAGGGCAAGGGTTCTGGTTGTGGGTAGAGGAGGGGTACAGCACATTGGAGCGAAGGAGCAAAACCTGGGGGAGACATCTTTGGGATTCGATGGGGTTCGCTGACAACAACTTCTGCATTGTTTTACAAACGGAACAACAGCTCTTGCATGACATTGACTGAATGTTCATGCAAGCTGCAACCCTGGGTAGCTTGTCCATCACCTGCCTTTGGGTGATTGGGAACTGACCTATGGCTATGCAGCGGGCATTCTCCCGCCTTTGGCACCCCGCAGGTTTCACATCATGGGGGGCGAGTGCAACTACTTGCTGCGGGTGACGCCGGACTCCAAGCGGCTGGAGTTTGTGCCGGACGACCGATGGAAGACGCCTGCCATGCTGGCATGGAAGGAGGAGGTGAGGGCTGGGGACCCAAACCAGCTGGGAAATCGATTCAGCGTCTGAATGGAGTTAGGTAGTGATTGCTGTTGTTGTTTGCGTGGCCTTCAGTCCGGGGAGGACTGCTCAGCAGGGGCAAAGGGTCGGGAAAATAGGTGACCTTCAGGTCACCACTGCATCCTAAGCAATAACTGCGAAGTCAAGTTGATTAGGTGGTGTTTGTGGTGGGGTGGATGTGGGCAGAGAGAGTGGACACAAAGATGGATACATGACTGAGACCTAACTCGAAGGACCTGTCGGGCTAAAGTAACTGTTAAGTGGGAGGTAGCCATCATCTTAGTCAGAACAACGACCAAAAGCCTTGCCTCTACCCCTCCATTCAGGCTTTCCTGCTTGTGTCATCGTCCTGTTGACCCGTTGGCGTTGTAGGACCACCAACCCTGTTCTCCCTTGTTGTTGCAAATCCGCCATCACCGGTGATGATGCACTCGCCTCACCGTCACCAACAGCGCACACTCCACTTGTGATGCCACTGGTATTTACCCTGCTTCCCCTGTGCTGCAAGCCTTCTCGGCACATGTCACTTGTGGTGTTTGACTTGTCAGACGGTACAGATCTAAAAATACACTCACTCACTCACTCACTCACTCACTCACTCACTCATCCTTCTCCCCTGTTGCTGCAATAACCCGCAGGACATCCAGGCCATGCTGACGGGCGCTGAGACGCTACTGATCGAGGGCGCCAAGCGGCTGAACCTCGGGGTGCAGCTGCTGCGCAAGACTAGGTCCGTGGGCATTGTGCCGCAAACACCCACCATCTACGAGGTGAGGCACGCTCGTATGCAACTGGGCTTGTGATTTCAAGCTCCATTCCTACTGGGATTCCTTTGTCGTCGCAACAAGCGGCTGCTTATGTGAGGGTAACTTATGTGAGGGATGTGAGGGATGTGAGGGTAGCTTATGTGAGCGACGCATACTTGCCATGTGAGGGATGCATACTTGCCATGTGAGGGATGCATACTTGCCATGTGAGGGATGCATACTTGACATGTGAGGGACGCATAATTGCCATGTGAGGGATGCGTACTTGCCATGTGAGGGATGCAGCTCTTAGGAGTGTAGCGGTCAGGCGCAGGGGAGCTGGGTGCCCCACACAGCAGTGCCGATAGCTGCAAGCTTCATCCCTGCCCACTGGGGATCACTCAAGCAGGGTTAGGGGTTAGGGTCAGATCACAACCATCATGTGTAATCTGCTGGAAATGATTGAATCGGTCAAGTTGTTCCTGTTAAGACTCGTCTCTTAGTCTGTCCCAGCCTCTGAGTTGAGGTTGGCAACCCAGATAGGTTACTCTGCTCTCACCTCGCTTTGTTTAGGATGCCCATGCTATGGTTAGGATGGGGATGTTGGCTGCTGCTGAGCGCCTGGCTGGTTGGTCCTGCGGTACCGTGGGTTTAATATGTAATGATGATGAATGATGACCTCGCTTTGTTCTGGTTCCAGGTGCTGGAGGACATCGCCTTGACGGTTCAGAACCAGTTGGGAGCGCGCATCCCCTTCTGCGCCTTCAACGGGGGGAACGACGTGTTTGTGGACGCGGGCAATAAGTCACTGGGGCTGCAGGCAATGATGGCGTTCACAGGGGCTCAGCCACACGAGGTGTGTGATGGAGTGTATGATGGAGAGTGTGACGGGTGTGTGACAGGGTGTGTGACAGGTGTGTGACGGATGTGTGACGGGGGGTGTGACGGGTGTGTGACAGGTGTGTGATGGGTGTGTGACGGGTGTGTGACAGGTGTGTGACGGATGTCACACAGGTGTATGTGACAGGTGTGCGACGGGTGTGTCACGGATGTACTATGGAGTGAACCTTGGTGTGGTGGTGAAGACAAAGGTCGGTGTGCATGGGCCGAGCACGATTAGCGCGAGAGGCATACAAACATTCCTGTGTATGGACACACAACGCTGTGAACTTGTGCTTTGCATCGCACAACCATGAGCACCCCACACGTCTCATGCACGCCACGATGTGCACGCACACCGCGTGCTGCATGACTGTGGTGGGTCATTGGATTGTGAGACACACACATGCACACATACACACACACACACCATGCTATATGACTGTGGTGGTCATTGGATGATGAGGCACGCACACATGCACGCACACACGCACACACACACACACACCGTGCAGACACTTCACGTGGGTGACCGTTTCACTCTGAGCGGCAACGACACCGCAACGAGAGACGTGTGCAGCGTGCTGTGGGTGGCAAACCCCGAGGAGGTGGGTGGTTAGGGTGGTCGACAAACGGCTTGCAACTAAAACGGTTGGTGTTGAGAAGTGTTTGCAGTACAGGCGTGTCATGTCAGCTGTGTAAGCAGCCATGCCATGCCAGTGGCGCTCGGTCGCATCGATACTTTGCTGCAAAGTGAGCATTTAGAGCGTGCATCAATCAAATATGCGTGTTGAATGGACGTCGTTACGAACTAGAGCATGCATTTACAAAGCCGCCAGCGCAGCATTATTGTACAGGGCGTCACTCTCATGTTTTCATGTGCGTGTGTCACACTTGCAGACCGGTTTCTTCATCAAGATGCTTCTTAAGGACATCCGCAGGAGCCGCTACCAGCCCTACATCGAATAGCCGTGATTGGACGTAGCACATGAGCCACGTGGACATTGTTTCTATAGATGGTTTCGTCGCTAGGTACAGGAACACACCTCGCTAGGTACAGGAAGAACACCTGCTACGCTAGGCTGCTCAGGTCAGCAGGATGAGTTCTGATGCTGAGTATTGGGACAGAAGCAGCACCACAGAAGTTGTGCTGCCAGCAGAAGTTGGCAGTGGCAATGCACAGTAAGGATGACAGAGCAAACTGGCCCAAAGCAGTTCCAAGGTGACAGCCCAGCAGCATGGATGCAGGGTTCCCAGCCGGATGGTTCCTGAGGCTTTGACATGGCAGCAGAAGCACAGGCAGCCGCTCCCTGGCAGGGTCAGAATGCGCACCGAGCAAGGAGGGAAGAACATCACACTTGCTGAAAAGCAGTCGAAACGGCGCAGTGATGCTCAGGGTTGGTACTGGGTCGCTATATATGTTGTCCAGGGTTGCCAATGGGTCACAACCGGGTGGCCCATGCTGTCTTAACGTCACATACGGTTCTGGGCGACAATCAGTTGTGACAATGAGTGGTGGTGCTGACTGCATGGGTGCCGGTATAATGTGCATGGCGGGGTGACATCATCCTTTCACTGGCCCGTGGGAAGTGGACAGTGGTTGTTGTTTACATGGCCTTCAGTCCGGGGAGGACTGCTCAGCAGGGAAGTGGGAAGTGGACACTAGTGGGTGGTTGTGAAACCCAGAGCTGAGCTTGGCACAGCGATAGGCCAGTGCGGTGCCAAGCACTGTTCACACATCGGCTGAAGCCCGTTCTCCATTCCAGTCATTTCACACTATTCAGTCTGGCGTAAGTAGCATGCAGTCCATGGCCTGTGGTGTTGTGTCCCACATTTGGATGTTGAAAGCTGGTGCCAGTCACGGCAGTTACAGGTCAGTTGTTGTCTGGTCAGAACATCGCAGATTGCTAGTATGGGAGGTTGCTAGGTCGTGCTTAGTGTTCTGGCTAGTAGCAGCACACCTTTCCTTAGTGTTCTGGCTAGTAGCAGCACACCTTAGTGCTTGCACCACAATCTGATGTCAGTGCAGTGGTCCCACATCAAGGCTTACATATCAGGACATCTGGCAGTCACAAATTACTGTTAAGCTGGCATGACTAGCAATGCCACCAGTTACTTACCAGCTGTTGTGGTGTTGGAGGTTGGCTGGAAAAAACGAATACAGAGCTGCTTCAGCTTCTAGACTTTCATATAGAGGCATTACACCAGGTGGCCTGGATGCACCAGGCATGAAACGCCAGCAAGCCATGCGTGAGGATGAATTTGCGCCTCCGTGACAGTCATGAGGACACAGCCAAGTTCTCTGCGCCTGCCCACCACACCCAGCAGTGCAATGCACGCCACATCAGCGTGCAGATTGATGGATGGAAAGGGGCAGCGGGGTTGAGGCTTTTGTTGTGCTTAATTGAGGTGGATGGTGGCCAAGTTGAGGTGGATAGTGGCCGAGTTGAGGTGGATAGTGGCCAAGTTGAGGTGGAGCGCTGTGTGAGGGCAGTTTGCAGCCTAGTCTCGCCACTTGTTTTTGTCAGCGGTATCTACGCGATTCGAGGTATTGTCTCCTACTTGTTGGTTGGTGGCCGGATTGCAGGCATGCCTGGGTTTGCTAGTACTGGCATAGTTGGTACTTTTACTGCCCTTTTGCTTGTGTGCATGGATGTTTAAAGGTCGTTCATCACAGACCACTGTTAACAAGCCAGCGCGCAATCCCCGACGGCAATCGCTGCCCGTCGGCATCTGCATCCAGGATTGTTTAGTCTATTTCCATTGGCCTGTTAGCAACCAGCTTATGATTCAACACAATGAACACAATGGCCAGTGGCGTGCACAGCGCCACTTTATACAGTTCCCATGGGCTTGATCGCTTCCTTGCTAGGATTTGGGCCTGGAAGCTGAAGAGATGGGCCGTTTTTAGCGGAGTGTGAGGCTTGTCTCTCTCGTATCCAGGTGTATGTGCTGCCTGTAAAAAGCAAGGGTCTTCCATTTGCTAGCCCTGCTTTCTCTGGACCAACCTTGTAACAATATTTGTCTCGATGTACTGGCAGCACTACAGGGGTCTAACATGTCCGACGCAGTGCCAGCTAAAGAGAGACGTATTGGCAGCCGTGCAAGTCAATCTACTGGGCCACTACTGTGATGAACGGATTGGGAATCGCGCAATCATGTCGAGTCCACATCATTCACTAGCCTTAGCAGGAGTGGCCGAGGTCTAACCACAGAGGCTCTTACTTTCTTCTGTCAGATGAAGGCCTCCCAGGCAGTTTGAGACCGACGTGCGCTTGAAGAGCATGAGATTTCTATGCCTGGAGCGAATGTATACGGAATGACAGCAGTGTCTTGACGAGTTACGGTTTACACACCACTGCTCGGCTATGGTCATGTCCTGCATCACATGTTATCCGTGCTCTGGTTTGCGTTCTGGATAAGTGCAGGTCAAGCCCCTGGATCTATCGTCTCTCAGCCAGGCATCCTCAAAGGACAAGCTCTTCATTCCCACGTCTTCTAGCCATCGCTTGACGCTAGCAACAGGCGGTGGCTGTGTCTGTCATGGAAACCAACGACGTGTAATTGGCAAAACCAGTTCATGCGATTACTTCCTGAAATTGTCGGCATGCGGATGTAAGGCTACAGTGCTATGACTTGCCACCAAAAAACGTTTGCCAGTTCTAGGACAGTTTGTGTGTGGTGTGACTGACATGTTTGAGATGTGTGGACATCTGGACACGTACAAATACTACTTGCTTTGTTCTCTGCTTTCGTTTTGCTTTCCTGCTCAGGGTAGGCCAGGGCTGTGCCCATCCCGTTCCGTGTCCTCTGACGGCTTCCCTGGTGTAAATACATATATATAACACTACAATGGCTCCTGGCGGTATTACAGACCTATTCATACAAACTGTCCCAGAA
Organism: Chloromonas sp. AAM2; assembly: GCA_004335635.1. Taxonomy (NCBI): domain Eukaryota; kingdom Viridiplantae; phylum Chlorophyta; class Chlorophyceae; order Chlamydomonadales; family Chlamydomonadaceae; genus Chloromonas; species Chloromonas sp. AAM2. Next base: position 15,996 of record QAXH01004743.1, read on the forward strand.
CTGGCATACTTCTTTTTGCTGCTGCTGTGTGACCGAGTGGCACATTTTGTTTTGTACGGATAGACTGTAGTAATACTTTGACTGCGCAGCATAGATTGTTGGTCGGCACAGGCCGCCGAACAGAACAGCGCACACGCCACACCACGTCAACGGATGCTGAGCTTTACAGCATAAGGCAGGCTATATCAACACATGCTTCAACCACTTTTGGGTGGAACGTCAGATTGGTGTGGGGTTCAAAGGGTTGAAACGTTGTGAGTTGACGCAGCCGTAAATCACAACAACACAGGGGCAAAGCACACATCACAACTGAAACAAGACAGCTGCCAGGCATCTAGTCGCCAGGCACACGGCGCAAAGCCGATGCCAGACACCAAGCTGCCAGACATGAGGCTGGGAACGAGAAAGGTTTGTCACAAGTCAGGGGCCTAAAGAAACGGTCACACGTGTCATGGTGTCGGTTGAGGCGGTTAGATAGAGAGGCCGCCGGGCACGCCAGACTTTGTGAGGCCTAGCTCCCGGAGATCGCCCTTCTTGCGCTCGACCATAACCGCCTGCAGGCACAGTAGCGATTAGACGAGTGAAAACCGCCAAGAAACAGTCAGGAAACTCGAAGCTGATCAGCCTGAGGTTAAAAAGCATGCCTGATCAGAGATAAGGAGCGAGGCATTGGTGAATCGGCGGTGAATTGTGATTAGTTCTTGCCAGTGAAGTGAACAGTTCGACGAGTGCATGTGCTTCGGCCCGCGTTTGCACTTCCTGATTACGGCACCGTGACGCACAAAAGGCTACTTTCCCGGAGCTGTTGTGTTCAGTCTGCTTACCTGTGTTGTGAGCATGATGCCTGCAATCGAGCAGCTGTTGAGCAGCCCGTTCTTAGTGACCTTGGCGGGGTCGATCACGCCGGCAGCCAGCAGGTCCTCGATCTTGTCGTCCATGGCGTTGTAACCCTGTGAGTGTGAGAAGAGTGACCAGATGATTGAGATCAAGCGTGCACGGTGCGGTTAGAGTGACTAGGTGTGACTCAAGTGTGGGCACGTGTGAAATGAGCGAAGTCAAGTGTGCGCTTTGTGCCATGGTGTGACCGGCTGTGACTGGAGTGGTCCGCGTAGTCGCAGTCAGGAGAGGAAGCATGCCCTTCAAAAACCCTAAAAGCACGTTATTCGCAGGGTCTGCTGGACGCTGTAGATGCAATCATGCTCCACACACCCTGCCCACCATGCACATGCTTTTGACACAGGCAGGGTCATGTTTGACATAAGCAGGTGCCGGGGAGGTTCACGTCGAATCGTCCAGCGGACGAAGACCACTGAATGCACCCCCCAACGCACGCACCATTTCGAAGGGCTTGCCCAGCAGGCGCTGCACGATCACCTCGCCCTCCACTCCAGCGTTCTCCGCGATGATGCGGCAGGGCGCCCTCAGGGCCTTCATGATGATGTCGCAGCCCAGACGCTCCTCCTCGAGCGGCAGCGTGGCGCGGAACGCGGGCAGCAGCTCGCTCAGGTGCAGCAGCGCGGCGCCACCGCCTGTGTGTGAGGAGAGCAGTCACGTGAGTGATGTGGTTTGTGTATGCCGTGCACTACAGGACTGCTACAAGCTACACTTTTATGGATACATTCTCTTCTTGATATTATGGATGCATTCTCGCACCTGGCCTTCTTGCATACTGTCACTGGCTGGAAATGCTTTACGAGTGGCTTTACATTTGACGGACTTTGTCTGTACATAACTTGGCTGTTGTACGAAGCCGACCATGTTTCCATTCGAGGTTTTAGAACAGGCCTGCCTGTATGCACGCGGTCGCTGGCTGTGTTACATTCTGGCACAATCAGTTCCAGCACAATCCTTCATTGTCAATCGTACACACCAATAAGCGAAGGTGGCCCTGCCTGTGCGCACAATCCCCAGACCCGTTTCCCTGTACCTGGCACGATGCCCTCCTCCACCGCTGCGAATGTGGCGTTCTTTGCGTCCTCAATGCGCAGCTTGCGGTCCTCAAGCTCGGCCTCAGTGGCGGCACCCACCTGAAACACGTGACGCATGGGATACATAAAAACGCAGGAAAACCAATATGATGCACGTGTCATGGTGATGCCTACTTCACAACAACAACCAACGGACCCGTCCCCCTCTTCCAAAATAAAGTGCCAAGCACAGATGTTGCTCAGAACTTTCAACCGACCTCTGCCATACGGTGCCTGCTTTGTCGGCCCGAAGCTTATTCCCCTTTACGTAGTTTGATTGCCCTCTCATCCATTCTTAGTTGGCTAACTGATGATGACCTGTTGACTGTCACACTCCCCCCCCCTTCCCCCCCTTGGTCCTGTGCTACCCACCCACCTTGATGACGGCCACGCCTCCGCTCAGCTTGGCAATGCGCTCGCTCAGCTTCTCCGTGTCGTACACGCTGTCGGTCTCGGACAACTCCTTCTTGAGCTGCGCATATCAGATTAACAGGAGGAGGCGGTCAAGCATGGGTGGGAAAGAGTGGCCATGCAAGGATGTGGCGCTGTGTACACGAAAGGACGGAACTCTGAAAGCCGACTGTCAAGTGAGCACACTGCCGAGTGCAGTAATATGACCACGTGTCCTACAAAACCTAGGGAATCCTTGATTCTGCCTTTCTTGCTCCTGCTCAAACACAGATCGAACGTTTGTTGACCAAACAGCGCATACTGCCTCCCAGCGCCTTCAGAGTCTCCATTTCAAAACAGACGGGTGATAACTACCTTGATTGTCTCGCATCAACCCCCAAACAACCAGACAAAGGTAAGAGGAAGACAACCTGACGAAGGACAGACTGTTCACATGTGTCGCACCCTGTATCGTTTTCTTGCCCGAACTTGCCTGACTTGCTCCTCACAAGAGAAACTTATCCTCACGATCACAACAACTTCGTAATGCCCCACCCGTGCATACCCCCCTCTGACCTGTGCCGCGCATCTCAGCCTTGCCCTAAACCTAGCCCTAAACCCTAACCCTAGACCCTCAACCCCCCCACTGACCTGCGCCACGCGCATCTCGATCTCGTCCTTGCTGGCGCTGTCCGCAATGAGCGTGGTGGCGGTGGAGGAGGTGGTCACCTTGCGCGCGACGCCCAGCTGCTCAACGACTGTGCTCTCAATCTGTGACAGCAACGCAAGTGGAACAGAGGTTGACACTTCACACTGCCTAGGACACCCAGAGTAGCGTCAGCCTAAGGACCTCCTGCTGCATGGGAGTCAAACACTGTGACAACGGCATCACATGTGGACCCATGAACTGCAACAGCCCGGAGCCCACTGCAACAACCCATGACCTCTAACACAACAAGGCTGCACCTTCATGCCCGAAATTTCAGCAGCTCTTCCCCAAATCCCTTCCTTTCCCATAAGATGACATCAGAGAATGATCCAACCAAATCCCTTCCTTTCCCTAGAGAATGATAACAGAGAATGTGTGACATGGTTTCAGACGGTGCGTACCTAGCGCGGTAGTCTATGCCCAAGTATGCATGTCCATGTGACACAAGGTAAAACCCCCTCACATTCTTGAGCTCACGTGGCGCACCAATGTTGAAGTTATGAGCAAATCTGCCCTTCCTCCCCTTCCCGCCCTCCGGCCATCGTTCCTGTCTTCCCAACTCCTTAGCGATAAGCGCTCTTCCTGCCTCCATACCTCCGTCCCCCCCCTCCATGCAAGACGTTCGGAAATTTCCGCACCTTCATTCCCAGGTCCTTGGCAATGAACTCCGCCCCCGTGACGATGGCGATGTCCTGCAGCAGCGCCTTGCGCCGCTCGCCGAAGCCCGGCGCCTTGATGGCGCACACGTTGAGCACGCCGCGCAGCTTATTCACCACGAGGGTGGCCAGCGCCTCGCCGGTGACGTCCTCGGCGATGATGAGTAGGGGGGCGTTGAGGCGTGTGACCTGCCGGGTCACAGGTGGTTGCATGGGGGTAACACAGGGGATCCCAAAGTCAACTCGCACGTTGGGAAACCGACGAACACGTGACTTGCGGGGTCACAATAGGATGCATGCGGGAAGAACGTGCGAGCTCAAGCGAACATAACGCCTGGGACGCCCTCAACCGGCATACCCAGAAAAGAGGTCCAGCTCATCCGTCGCCCTGTCGAGCCATGTAGTGATGCATCGCTTCTCACCTGCTCGAGAATAGGCACGATGTCCCTGATTGCCTCGATCTTCTGGTCCGTGACCAGCACTCGGCAGTTGTCGTACTCAGCTAGGAGACGCTCCTGGTTGGTAACGAACTGCAACAGACAAAGAAACGGACAGACTTAAAGATGCAAAACTCTTCCTTGAGCACAGCACTACACCCTCAACCCAATCGACTGGCCTTGCGCACTGGTGCCGGCTGCATCATCACTGTTATCTGATCGTACTCTGGGTGCTGCCTACCCTTCCGAGCGTTGATGCTTGTATACACATCCATGAGTCTCTCAATCTCAACCTGTAGCCCCTGCATTCGCCCCGTATATACGCATTAGCTTGAACTTCTCGTTCCAGCCCTTTTGTGATATCTTCATGAGGAGGACCTCCCACCACCCAGCCTACCTGTGGCGAGATGTACCCTCTGTCGATCTCCATGCCCTCCTGCACCTCCACGTACGTTTCTGCCACGTTACTCCCCTCGATGGACAGCACGCCGTTGGAGCCCACCTTGTCCAGGGCAGCGGCGATCATTTCACCGATGGCCTCGTCGTTACCGGCGGAGATGGCGGCGACGTTCTGCAAATAACGAACAACGCACAGTTGTCGGACGATGTGAAAATCACTCACTCACTCAATCACTCACTCACTCACAGCCGACTTCCACAAGCATGCCGATTGTTGTGATGCTTTACCGCTGGTACACATTATTCGTTCTGGGCACGCTTCTGCTGTTTAACAATGCGACCTGCCCTGAAGGGTAGCGAGGCTACACATCCTGTCATTTACCTTGAGAACAAGCAGCCTCCATCCATGTTCCACACCCAGCCATCCCTCCTGGTCCAATCCTAGACGCACACAGGCACACGTACCTTGATGTCCTGCCTTCCCTTGATCGGCTTGGCTGCCTCCTTGAGCTTGCCCACCAGGTATTCGCACGTCTTGTCGATGCCCTTCTTAACGGTGATGGGGTTGGCGCCAGCGGTGACGATCTGCGGTGTGCAAGGTGTTGAGCACATTTTTGCACAGCAGATGTTGAGCAGACTCTTGCACAGCAGATGTTGAGCACATTCAACACTGAGCAAGAGCTGTCGGTACGCCTAGCACACTCCACCACTCCGTGCATCTAGCGCACGACGTCCAACAACAGCACTCGTGTGGGTGCAGGCAGGCAGACGCCTGCCCCAAGAGGTGCTTGGATTGGATAAGACATAATAGCTTGAAGCAAAGGGACAGGATACCAACATCAAGGGGCCACTGGCATGAAATGCATCGAGTGTGTCATGCTGTAAGCGCCACGTCACGCGAGCCAGTAGCCATCATCAAGGCGTGTGGCACTGCCACCGGGAGCATCGAGCCAGGACGCACACCCATCGGTCCCCATCCGCCAGTCACCTGCAGCCCGAAGTGGATCATCTCCCTGGCCAGCACCGCGGCGGTGGTGGTGCCGTCGCCCGCGGAGTCGTTCGTGCGGCCGGCCACCTACAAACACATGAACACACGCACATGCATACATGCATATACCTTCGCTCCTTGGAATCAAAGTGAGCTAGATAATTCATCTGAGCTGATGGCAAGCGAGTTGGAGAATGCCTGGTATACATGCCCCACTGTGAAATCCACACACACGAAGCCCAATCCTGCTGCTCCGGCTGCGGCCTCCCCGCCTCCCTGGTCCTGTGTCTGATAGCAATTTGCCTGTGTCGTCAGCAGTTGCATCCGCCACGCTCACAGTCTGCACCACTAACAGGCGCTGGTGTCACCGCTGCCCACACTCCGCGGTGCCGCTGCTGCTGGGAGCTGTTGCCTATTGCAGCCGCATCCACCCAACCGATCTGGCCCCCCACCTGACGCCCTGCTCAACCATACAGCCAATCCACAGCTTTCCTTTCCCTAGCAATCCCAGCGGCCAAAAAATCTGCCTTGCGGAACCCCTTTCTGGCCTAGCCTGTGCGCATCCTCCCTTGCAACTGTTCGAATCACCCCTTGCTTACCTCCTTGATGAGCTGAGCACCGGCGTTCTCCACAGCATCAGCCAACTCGATGGCACGTGCAATGGACACGCCGTCGTTGATCACCTGCATGCATGGCCATGGCACGAGTGATATTTTTTGCAATTTTACAGGAGACAACCAGGCACATGTCCACGTGCACCAAGCGGTGGGCGTTTGAACTGTGTTCACATGATCTAGTGCAGGCAACACACAACGCCACATATTTGCTGACACTTCATCTTGCACCATCACGTCTAACCACAGCCAGGAAAAACCCAGCTTTGTGAAGCTGCGTATCATGGCGACGCAAATAAATGATGAAAGCCTACCTGAGGCACGCCAAACTGCTGCTCCAGCACGACGTTGCGACCTGCACAAATGAATGAGAGGTGCTGCTGAGTACAGGTGGTTGAAGCATCAAGGTGCAGTTTAGAGTGGTGACCGTTGTCATGTCAGCAGATCGCATTGCACTTTGAAATCTGGCCTTTCCCTGCTCCATGCACGTTAGAGTTGCTGGTGTTACACAACAAGGTGTGAGAGAGGAAATTTCAGCAGATGGCAAGTGCATGTGCATTGCACGTCAAGTCTGGCCTGGCACGCCTCTGTGGAGTGACCAACTTGCAGGGCTGCTGCACCGCATGCCATGCCTCCGTCACATGCTGATGCCCTTTGGACTGGCATTGTCCGGGGCAACAGCCAGATTGACAGGGTCAGCAAGTCTAGATTGGGCTGGAATTGATGTCAGCGACATCAGATGGCCATCGCATTTCCGAGATGGACTGATGCAGTTGTGCTAATCATCGGCTGATGCTAATGGTCGAACGCACCGCGGGGGCCCAGGGTGACAGCAACAGCGTCTGCCACCTTGTTGATGCCAAGCTGCAGCCGCCTACGGCTGTCCGTGTCGAAAACGATTTCCTTAGCATCCGCCCGGACGATCTGTGGTGCGCAAGCATGATGCACGAGACTTGTGGGCTGGATGTCTGGCCATCGGGTAAGGGCGGGCCGTCTGGATGCCCGGCACACAAGTTTCTGGAAACTTGTGCGAACCCGCTTCGCAACTTACCATGCTCCGGCGGCTGGGGCGGGAGCTGCTGAAAGGCTTGGCGCCCTGCACATTGCGCATGCCCTGCGTGCGGGACAGAAACACACCCGGTCAGCCATGCAAAAGAAGCCTTGAAGAAAGAAACCTCATCAAGCGTCGACTTACGAGCTGGGAAGTCTTCATCTTGAGGCCGATGAGCAGTGACTGTCAGATGATCGGACTGCTGAAAGTGGCAGATGTTTGCGGAGAGGCTCTGGATGACTCGCGACATGCTGTCACGTGCCCGATAGAAAACCGACATCGTCTTTCTTCCGGCTCCTTCGCCTTTCAGTCATCCAGCTTACGTCCAGCAGCATAACCAAAGGCCAACTCACATGCCCACTGTTTGTCGCTCGAGTATTCCCCTGTCCCAAACAATGAACTTGCCAAGTGCACAGTTGATCTGTGCTTCAGGTGGTGTTGTACGGAGACAAAAGCAGCTGACAAGAAGTGCATGTGTTCAGCTGCTGTCAGGGGCTGCATTCAAAAATGTGGATCACTCCATCAATGCTGCCAGGTTGAACTGCTGTAGGACAGGCATTTGCATTCCCAGACTTGTTTCAAGGGCACTGGTTGTCACAGTTTGCTGGGATGCCAAGGCTTGTTTCACCGAAGCTTGTTGCCATCTTTGCCTGTTAACCAAGTGTACAACGCTCGCATGTTCACCTACATGATCTGTTGTTGTGGACACCAGTTAAGCCAGCCTTGATCAGCACATGCGACGCTCCAGTGATCCTGTTGACATGTTACAGCCAGTTCAAGCCTCTTGCCATGCCAGTTCAGGTCCTGCCAAGCACGGCCAGCTGCAATGCCACAGACCAAAGCCAGCCACAACAGTCCCACTCCTGCTAACTCAAGGTGCAAAAGGATAACGGCAAAACAACAACGGACACACACTTGCAGAGCTGACACGCCTTCATCAGTGCGATAAGTTATATGGTTGGCATTGATAGCTGGGATATGAGACGGCGTGTCAGACACTGAAATGTTTCCGTTGTCATCCCTACAGCTTGGCTTGTACAGCCAGATTAGATGGCCGGAACGAGGCTGTGCCAATCACAGTAATCAAAACATTGACTGCGCGGCATGAATTGTGTGTGGGCCCCCCGTGGTGTAATGGTGAAGAAGAGCACAAGTGCAAGAGCAAGCAGAAGATACATGCGAGGCATGCATTCAGACTTTGCCCATCTTCACTTGCTACACGCCATCACTATGAATCGCTTCACATGAACTGCAATTCATCAATTCATCAGGAAGTAGCACAAAGACATGACGTGTCTGTGCAGCCGAAGCGTGTTGCAGGTTTAGCAGCTTCCAAATCATGAATCAATTCAGGCAAATGAAAGGCAGCATGTACAGCCACAGCAAAGGCCTGATTTCCCGCTGGACCACGGCGACCAAATAATACGGCGGCATACAGAACGACGACAGTATGCGACGACACAATGTTAACAGCAGCAGAAGAAACAAAGCAGCACGGAAGAGGCAAATAACAAACAGAGAGGAAATCAAAATGACGGAGGTGGTAGCCTAGCACGCCATGGTGGGGTGCATTCCAAGTCTGGTGTGGTGCATGTCAGGTGTGAGGGTGCGCCCACCAGACTGTCACATGGGTGCATATGGCCCGCTGGGAGCGGCAGAGACATCAATAATTGCATACCTGCTGCAAAGGATATGCAATGTTGCAAGTGTGTGCATGGCACAGAAAGGATGACCATCAACATCGCCTTGCGAAAACCAGGATGCATACGCACAAGGGAAGCCCTGGACTGCTGTGCATGGCACCAAGAAACAAAACAAAACAACCAAGAAAGGAAGAAACAAACAAACATGGTTACCGGAATGCTACGAGCGGGACGATGCAATAGAACACGTTGGAACCCTGTGACCAGTGACGGGCGTGTGTGTGTTGTGGCTGCGTGCCGCCCGGGAGGGGACAGTTGACCGAACAAGGGACAGTTGACCGAACAAGGAAACTGCATTCATACCATCACCAGAATGGTGACGTGCACGTATGCACCACCTCACCACAGCCAATACGTACATGCAAGAGGGAGTACCAAGCTGCCGTGCATGGTGCTCAGAAACAATGGTGACTAAAAAGTGCTGGTAATAGCCACTATCAATGCGACCAGTGATGGCCTCATGCAAGTGTGGGTGTGGTGGGCTCACGGCCTTCCAGCCTCAGCAGAATGAGGGCAAACACAAATGAAGGGGGCAAACCATTGAGAGGGAAACAAGGTCCAACCATTCACATTGATCCATCCATTGATCCAATCGTCCAACCATGCATTGATCCCAAGCATTGGGTCCAACTATCCACATTGCTCCATCCATTGATCCATTGCTCCATCCAACTATCCATTGATCCATCCGGTTATGCAACCATTCACCCATCCATCCATCCATCCAGGTGTTGATCAGTGAAACCCATGCTGAACGGTGACAGTTTTCCTCCTACCTACCGGACTCACATGCTCCAATAACAGCTGCCAAATGCACGAGGTACAGGTGGCCATTGAGCTGGCAACGGGCGGCGCTTTGCTTATTTGGTGCTGGTGCAGGTCATCTGACCACTTGACTCGCAGACCCTGTGCTTCACTGCCCTGTACTTATAATTCCTTTTTGAGGGTTAGGGTTGGCTGCTGCATTATGACAGTGCTTGCCAATCATCGGCTCATAGCAGCTCTGCAGAGTTTCTCAGCCCAGGCACACTGTCGATACTAGCTTGGAAGCATAACAATGGACACATGCATATTAGCTTAAGAGCCTACCGATGGCTACATGCATAAAATCAAACAAAATGCAAATGCACTGCTGGCAAGCCAAAACCTTCATCAAGCAGCCACTTGCTCCTAGTGCCTGTGCTGCAACAGGTTGCTGAGTTTTGCACCCTTAACTTCTTTTCAGCGAGCCATGTTGCCGACGTAACTGTTTGCGCTGACGTCACTGTTAGTGTCAACGAACGTCACAACCAGGCTGGGCGTGCTTAGCCTCACTACGCCCTCGGCCTTGGTGTTTGGGAACCCATCCATCCCTCGGACACCCAAGCACCCACATCACAAGCAATACCAGGCAACAAGTGCAACCGTGACTGACAGAAGGTAAATCAGAGTCCACACCTGCAGGCAAGAGCGTATCACAGCAGATACCCTGAGATTTGCGTTTTGAATTCTGGTCAAGGATTCAGCCTGGCAGTGAATGCAAAGGCATCACATTTTTCTGCAGGCACGTCGGTAGAAGAGGAATTGCGTGCACGAATGTATGCAGAGGTAGCTGCCAAAAACGGTCACATCTTCTTCCTTCCTTGATAACACTTGCATTACATAAGCAAGTGGGTGCCAAGGTTCACTTCCAGCCCCACCTGCCAAGCGTGCCATTCTGTCAGACCGCTGCTGCTGCCGCTGCTGCTGCTGCTGACACTGGCGTTGTTGTTTCTGGATCGTGTGCTGAGTAGGGCTGCAGTGTCCCATGCAGGTTGAGGAGAGGCAGTTACGGTAGTTGAGGCAGTTGAGGTGGTGATCAAAGTGGTTGATGAAGCTGTGGTCGTGGCGGCTGAATTCGCCTTGGTCGATGCCATGACATCTGAAGCCATTGCCTCTGTTCGCTCTCTGGCAACACGTGGTGGATGAGAAGAGGTAGTTGAGGTGGTTGAGGTAGTTAAGGTAGCTGTGGTCACGCCAGTTGAAGTAGTCATTGTGGTAACGCTCGTAGCTGCCTCTGTTTGCACTGGCGAGGGCTGCAAAGCACTTGGCTGTGATTGGCCCCACTCTGTCATGCACTGCACGTGGGTACCACATGTGCCTGTCACGTGGGCGCCATGTGATGAGACTGCGAACAGTTGCGCTGGGGTGACACCCACTCCTCCCTGGCAATGCAGCCACGCACTGCGTGCATGCGATTCCTGTAAAGGCATGATGAGGGGGACAGTTGGCCAAAAGATAGTTCCATTCAGGCAGAACAACCTGGATGGCTGGTGATGGCAAAAACACAAGTGGCAACGAGTGAGTAATGACTGTAGTTCGACAGAAACCAACCGATCAAGGAAGCCATGCTAGATGGACGTCAATGCGGTCATCAAATCAACAGCTAACTGAACACGTCCATACCTGGTCTGGCGGCAGCGTTTTGATGACGGTTTCCAGCAGTTCCAGGCACGTGTCTGTGGGCTGTGCAGCGGCCAGGTGCAGTGCGGTGCAGCCGCTGCTGTCCGAAGCTTCCCAGGGCCAAGCGAAGGAGGAACCACCGTACTTGGAACCCCACCTGCAGACGCAAGCAATTCCGCATGACTTATCAATGGCTCTGATTACCAACCCTCGTGCACACCAACAACAGCAAAGCATCGGGTTGCTCTTCCGATTTACCCACGTCTGTTACTGGCGTACGTGTGACGTCCGACGCACCTGTCTTTCCTATATTGAATAGGGCCACTCCTCCCGGCTTCTGAGGCCGCACCCAATCAAAAAGGTTGCATACATTCTATGTGAACATGCCACCCTCACCCGCTTACCTCAGCACCTGCTCCAGTACCATGGGCTGAGCTGATGCCATGGCCGCATGCAAGACACCCATGTGTCGTCCATGCTCCACATCCTCACTTGCACCTTCTGGCGTCCTCATGCTTGCTTCCTGATCAAACGGTTGGTTGGACGGTTGGTCGGTTGGTTGATGAGGCGGATGGGCAGCCCGCAACAGCCATGCACTGGGAGCATTGTCAACATGTCGTTTTTCTGCGTGCACTGGAATGTCGTTGGTGCCGTCGACCGAAGATAGTTGTGATGCTGACGTGCCGTTTGAGGGCTTCGGCTCAAGGTTGCTGCATGGGCTTGTGGGCGCGTCTGGTGCCACTGACACGCTGATTTGGCGCTTCAACTCGCTCTGCTGCAGCACGTCTACAATCACGTCGACCACAGCACACAAGCCATGCTGGACTGCATACCGCAGCAAATCATCTCCAAGGTGTGCTACCACATCGTCAGGTAAGGGTGCCAGCTGATACTGTCCGTTATCATAAAACCGTTGTCCGTGGGTCAGAAACGTCCCCAGGTCTTCCAATAGGCAGCAGGCAGCGTCACACGTGGCAGGAACGCCGGAAACGGCATCATGTGACCGACCAGCCCGCTGGCGGGGAGTGAGTGCATTGCGCGGAACGGCTGGGCCGGCTGGCTGTGGCTGGAAACCGCCCAGCTGCTCCACGTGCTGCTGCAACTGCAGGGCAGCTTCGTGGCAGCTGCTTGGCAGCACCAGCAGCGGCATCTGGGAAACGAGCAGCTCCAGCCCAGTGAGCACTGTATCATCTGGTGCCCAGGCAGGTAGAGATAGGCTCTCTGGCTGCCCATTCTCTCCACCACCTGCCGCAGCGGCCCCTGCCGACCCTGCAGCAGCACCACCGCCTGCACCTGCTGCTGTTGCTGCCCTAGCACTTCTTCCTGCTGCTGCTACCAGTCCTTCAGCGGCTGGTGGCCCAGCAGCGGCTGGTGGCTGGTTCAGGCGCTGCCTGCTCCACAGCTCCAGGCTCAGCACAGCGGGTGCATGGCCCTCAACCTCCACAGATACCTGCACAGCCAACAAGCAAACACCAGACAGTCACTAAGAATGTGGAGAGCAGGACATGGCAATGGCCAAGAACCGCAGTGTTGTTGTTGTACAAGGATTCAGCAGTGATCCACTGCCCCTACCATTCCCCTACCATCCCCCTACATTGCCCCTACCATTGCCCCTACCATTCCCCACTCAGACAGGCCTACAGACTGTGCAGCCACTACACTGACCATGACCAAGCGCTACACTTCTGCTGTTGCAGCCGTGCCTTGTGCGGTTCCTGCCGCTGACTGAAAACAGTTATGGTGGTTGAGGTGTCTGCTGGTGTAGATAACACCACAGGTAGACCGTGTGCTTGACTTGCATCCGTGAGCACACAACTTGCGCCATCAATAAACATGTTGAAGGGCAACACTTTCTAGTGGCATTACCTGTGCCGCAATTCGTTGGTCTGGTCCTGTCTGCTGGCCTCCTGGGTGGTCCACTCTTGACATGTGTTGGACCCACGTGGGCAGGTAACCACCTCCCAATCGCCGTACCAGAACTGTAACGTCCATCGCAGGACTTTCTTGTGGTGCGCTGTGCAGCGTGCAACATCATGAGCACCCATGAGGTAAACGATACGATACAGGCCTCGGACATGCACATTCTTTTGTCTGGTCTAGCTTCGTATGTGTAGGTTGTGTTCTAGCGATTTGTTGGACAGGCATTAGACCGGCAGCACTTGCCATGTAAACATTTATTGAATTTAATAAATGTTAGATTAACGTTAAATGTTAAAATTATTTAGATTTATTTAGATAGGCGACCCATCTTGACCCAGAGTTGGAGTCATCGCAGTGCGTTTGTTTCAAGAACAGTTGATGAGTTACCCGCTACTTTGACCCAAGGCCCGGACTGACCTGTTATCTTGCGCACTGGTCAGCTCTGCAGTCAAGAGTGTCTTGTCTCCCATGCTTGGGCTGGCCTCAGGCGACAGCTGCAGCAGGCCACCTGACAGAAACGGCTGGTCGGTTTCTGGCCGTTTCCAACCCTGCAGGTAACTGGGACTGCCTTCAGATGAAAGCGTGTCAGGCAAGTTGCCATCTGCGTTAGCTGGCACGTTGATCTGATCGGTTATTGGTGGTTGCCAGCTGTGCAGGCAGCAGTTGCTAGGCAGCTGGAGCTCCATACCCAGAACTAGCTGCTGGCTGGTGCTGGCAGCTGCTGGCAGCTGCGCGCTGACTGGTCCTAGGCCAGCCGGCTGCGGGAGGCTGTCACCTGCGATGCTTGAACTGCAAGAGCTCAAGGTGCTGTCCGCAGCCAGAGAAGCAGGGCCATCTAGCCACGTGGCCTGGTTGCAGGAAACCGTTTCTGGGAAACCGTCCAGGTGGTTGGTCAGCGTGACAGTCTGGTTGGCTGGCACGTGCCCCTTGCTGGCCAGGGCGTTTGACTGGTCGTGCATGGCTGGCTGATCGTTGACCAGGCAGTGAGCAGCTGGCTGGCCGGCCAGCAGGTGCTGTACCGGCAGCAGCTGGCCGCTGGCCAAGCAGTGCACAACTGGTTTGGCACTGAGAAGGCGACAGCTGGCCTGCAGGGTCAGAGGTGTCAGGGCTGCGGTGCTTGCGTGTGTTTTGTAGCTGCTGCTGTCCGGGTGCCAGTGGTACAGCTTGATATGGCCAGGGGTCTGCAGAGAGGGAAAGATCACACAACTACTCGTGAGTTCCGTCTTGGAAAACACACGCCTTGAGAATTGACATGGCTGGTCAGGCGTCTACAGGATAAGAAAATCTTGCAAATGTGACCGGTATAGCTGAAAACAGGTGTTTGCTGGCAGGGGGAGATAGGCAGAAGCAGGTATAGGAATGAATGCACGTTGTTAGGTTTGGAAAATACATGCTAATTCTGCATGTTGGTGGTTGTCTCGTGCACACCTGGATGGACACTTGGCTGCATACGTGCGCACGGGGCTCTGCTTGGTGCATGCAAACCCGCCTGTCCACACGCATGCTCGTGCTCATGGCTGCACCTACATGCGCGTGTATATGCATGCACACATGTACGCGCACACGTACCTGAAGGCACATGGCTGCCCCGCCCTCCAGCATGTGCCCCATGCCACTGCCTCGCAGCACACGGCTGACCACGTGCGCCATGCCGTCAGCCACGTGCCCATCCTGTGTACCCTGATCACATGCAGACTGCATGAGATCAAGGGTGAGCATGATGCAGCCGCTGCGCATGGCTAGACCAGCAAGGACCATGCCAGGCATGCTGCATGGGCAAAGACACAGGAAAGCAAGCAGTAGGGTCAGAGTGTTACCATGCATGAATGGTAGGATTTGGATTAAGCCGACTTGATGTGGCATGACTTGTCCACTATCGCACAACATGCTCTTTCGATTGGGAACTCCTACACCAGTCACGATTGCATACAGATTCAGGGTGGGTTTGAAAAGCTCTCTCATCCTCCTGAGCCTTTCCAAGGACACATCCCAGAAGCGGCTCAGGATCACATAGAACAAAGAGTGGAACAGCTAGTGTGAAAGTCAACATCCTGAACAACTGTTGTCTCACACTGAAACCGACCAAGTGACCCAGTCCCTCACCAGGCCTGCAAGTGGTCCTGTATTATCCTCGATGAGTTAGGCGGCATGTCCCGCAGCTCAAGGCCATCGACCTTGACGCAGATCTGCAGACACATACCAGGAAATTCGAGTGGTAAAAAGGCGGACAAACCAGACCACATGCCGAACAATAAGCCGTACAGGAAACAAACCATGGCAAATGCACTGTAGTGCATGTGTGCGGGATCATATGAGATATGCACTGTAATCCATTCATATGAGATATGCACTGTAATCCATTCATATGAGATATGCACTGTAATGCATGCGTGCGGGATCATGAGATAGAACAGATGTACTTACTGATCACATGCACTCACCCTTGTCATTGGAAAACGGCTGACATAGTGGCGTTTCACAACAGGGCGGCTCCAGGTACTCAACACCAGGTGCATGTGGCTGCCTGTGACCAAGTCTTTGCCCTTGGCAGCAGGCAGCAGCACTACATGCGTGCTCTCGGGTCCAGCCTCAAGGCCAGCTGCGATAAGACCGGGCTCTGGTATCTGATGGTGTTCTTGCATGCGCTTTTCCTGCGGCTTTAGATGCTGAGGTGAAAGCTCCTTGACTGCAGGCTGCTGCTGCTGCTGCTGCTGCTGCTGCGTGTGCTCTTCATGCTGCATCAGATGTTCGGACACAGCCTCTTCAACTGCCTGCATGCTGCTGCCTGCAAGGACCCGCTTGTTGGAACTGCTTTCCTCGCCTTCAGCTGGCTTTACAGGGCTGGGCAAGTCACTGACGAACTCAGCAGTTGCTTCCTCTGTTGACTGCCGTTTTTGCTGTTT
The DNA here is from genome assembly GCA_004335635.1 of Chloromonas sp. AAM2. Taxonomy (NCBI): domain Eukaryota; kingdom Viridiplantae; phylum Chlorophyta; class Chlorophyceae; order Chlamydomonadales; family Chlamydomonadaceae; genus Chloromonas; species Chloromonas sp. AAM2. The sequence goes on from QAXH01004743.1 coordinate 32,154, forward strand.
TTGCCGTACAACTGAGCGGCATTTCCGTTGGTACGCCGCTTGCATGCGCATTTCCAGCAGGGATGTGAGACCCATGAGCAGCAGCCAGTTGCATGCGAAGAGCAGCATGGTGCGAGGGAGGCCCGTGTGCAGTTGCAACAGGAGAATGGTGGACCAGGAAAACTGGCGTAGGGCGTGCAGGATTGCCATGACGGGCAAACTCAACTGCGCATGCGTGAAGCAGGGCACGAGCAGGCATATTGCCCACCATGGCTCCGCACAAGGACAACTCTTGCTCATTTGCCACAAAAGCATGTAACAAGACATACATCTTTACAGCCGCACACAAGACAGTACAGGCGCTTGGCAGGCGGCTGTATCACCCCATCAGTATGAGCATAATGCCCCAAAGCATCGTGTGGATTATGACAGGAAAAGGTGTCCGCGTGAATTAGTTGAGCTGCGTAGTTTGTAGCTAAACGTTCTGGTCCTGTACGGCAATACTACTACTCAGAATGGCGCGTTTAAGGAGTGCCCTCCATTCATGACGACTTCCCTGATGTAAACAAATACGTTTGCGCGCACCTGGTCTTGTAGCGACAGCAGATATACAAAACTCTGTCCAGCCCTCATGCCTTACCTCAGTCTAAACCCATATGTTCCTTTGCACATTAACAACAACCCCTCGGGTCGTCATCATCAATCCAATCACTAAACCCAGTCACTGAACCCACCTGGTCCTGTAGCGCCAGCACACCCTCCAATACCATGTAGCCGTGGCTCCTAACCAGCGCCTTTGTTGCTTCATCCGAAGGCCCCCATCCGACTCCAATGAACACAAGCAGCACCGTTCGAATCAGGTGGGCCGCAGTGCATGCCAGGGGCATGAGGTGTGGGCGGTTGGAGAGGGCGGTGGCGGCGGGGATTCCGAGGGTTAGGAGGTGGAACAAGGTCTGGGCCACTTCAACTAAGGTTTCATAGGACGCCTTGGAGCTGTCACCGAACAACAGTTTGAATACAGCAGTGCTGCGGCAGCAGAATACAACAGGGCAAGCTAGTCAGGAAGAGCACATCAGTGTGAGAAACATGCTTGCAAGCGCAAAGCAGGAAAGTTCAATAAAGTAAAGGTTGATTACAAGCGTTCAGTTCGATAAGGAAGAAAGGCACAAATACAGACCCTTACCCACCCTTAATTCCACCCGTTTGATTCTACCCCTTTAATCCTAGCAGCTACTGCTACCAGTAATAGGGGCGGGGCAAAGACATAATCCATGTTCATCTGACACGATTCATGTCCAGTGCATTATTTGCGTTTTGATCGGGTGCTGACCTGTACCAAGGGAGATGCAAGCAACACTGATGACATGACTGCACGCTGCACGCTGCATGACACTCATGCGTGCTTCAAACTTTGCAGATATGCTTGCAGGTACGTGTTCGGTGAGGTATGGATCCATCAGGTACGCGTGGCGCGCTTTCGCACCTGCCAATGAACAGCAACAGCGCCAACACCGGCTTCGACACTGCCACCAGTTGCTGCTGCCGAAACTCCTGCTTCTTGGCGTTCGCCTTTCCGAGCTCGCCAGGTCCCGCAGACACGAGCTTATACGAATGTTGTGCCATTACGGCACCTGGGAACTAGCTTTGATTTCCTACTGCCTTGGGTTCGCAGAATACCAGCAATAGACTCGCATTGTTCATGTCGGTGCGTTGGATTTTGGTGCGTGGTTATGGCTTGTTCACATGCAATTCAACCGCGAATTCCGGAAAAAGTGCCAACAGCGCGGGAAGATGTTGCAGGTCGAAAACACCTCACTGATGTAGCATGGTATATCACTACACGCAGGTTCGCTACTGCACTACTAATGTGGGCAGCTTGCAATTTAGGGTTTTCAGACGTATTTGCCAACCGAGGGTCCTATCATGCATCAGTCCGATGTGTACGTCAGATACGTTTCTTGAGTTCGGGCTGATGGGGAATAGTGGAACCATCAGGGCCATTGGGCTGACACTGCCAGCACTTGCCTGTCCACACAAGTTCAGCATTCCTGTCATGCCGGCACGTCAGTTGCAGGTCCGTCTGGCTTGCCTGGCATTGATTGATGCGACAGTCCTGCTGGGCCCACTCCCTTTCACAGGTTTCTGGCACAGATGGCCTGTGCAGCTGGTAAGATGTGTCCATTCACGTACAAAAGCGACACTCAGCACTGTTGTCGGACACACAAAAAAAAAACACTGGCACTGTTTCCAATGAATGGCAGTGCAAGGACTCCACTCTGCTAATGGCAAGCAAGCGTCCCAGCGTGTTCCAGCAGCCACTGTTCCAATCAAAATGTTCCTTCTGTTCCGTCTGGTGTAACGATCGACAATTGTAGTCGTCTGACGTCACGTCTTAACCCTGTTCACTGTGACATCATCAGCGAAGTCGTTTGGCAAGCAACGCTTGTGTGTGTTCCTTGCCTAATTCTTCCTCTGACAGAACATCAGACAGGAATAACCGAGTAGACAATGCTACTGTTTGCCGGAGCTGCCTTCCCTGGACTGCAGGCCATGTAAAACGACCAAAACTTTCCAAAAGAGTCTTTCATGGACAAAGAGTCTTTACCGGTGTAAAGCACGCGGAGTTCAGCGATTTCCCGATAATGAAAAGGTGTTATGGATGTGTGACATTAAGAATTGGACTGGCCCGGCCTGTAGTTGCACCAGTTGGAACCAAGTCTGGAGAACCAAGTCTGGAGCGACAACCGTACCAATTTCCACCTTGCGGCACTGTTGTCAATGACAAATTGATTTGGCTGGGCTGTTTGAAGCATCTTAAACATGTGAAGTCCGTGTTTGAATGAATGAATTCATACCGCCCCGCCAAACGTGAGAATAGAAGCAGCTTCCTCCACACTGCCATTTGCCATGCGCAAGGCGGCTTCCACCTGCACATATACAGTATGACAAACGCAACATGTATCGAGTGAACGTCATGTCATGTGCAGCTTTGAACACGTGAGCAGAAAAGCAGGAACTGAAGCCTGCGCACCCGTAAGAATCAGTTTGTCCGATGCTGTGTTTGGCACCATACGGGCCCACAACGTCAGCACAGTTCCTACACACTTCCCGCTTCGCATCGTATGCTGCTCCACCGGTGATAAAATGTGATGTGAAGCATTGCGTTATGACCAACACCTGTACAACCTACCTCCTCTTTTGGAAAGCCCAAGCCCATCAGCTGTGTGACTGCCTCTGAATCAGCACCCCGTGCTTCTGCCGCAGCCGGTGTGGGAGCAACTGCGGCTGGCTGGGCCGCTGGGGGAGCAGCCACGGCGGCTGGCTGGCTGGGCGTGGCAGTTGGAGCGGCGCTGCTGCTGGCGCCACCCACGCCTGCCTCGCCTGCACCACGTTTCAGTATGTTGTGTGTACATGGTAATCATGTCATAAAGACATGTAGGTTTGCAACACACCAGGGTCACCGGAAGCATGCTTTAATGATCACAAAGCGCGATTTCACGCGTTTTAGCAAAAGTCTGACAGAAAGCGAGGAAAGCGTGGCAAAAGTCGGTTACCAAACGGTTTTGAAGGTTTTATCCAAAAATGAATTGGTTGCCACACCCATCGCACATCAAAATTCTGTCATTGCCCTTGGGCTTACCAAACCCATGCTGCACTCAGTTGCCGCACCTGGTGTGTGCTTGGCGTCTGTCATGCTCTTGGCTGCCTCATCCTCAGACCTCTGTGTGATCTGCTCTGAGATGTCACGGGGGATCTGTGCGTCCAACAGGAAGAGCACAGCACAATGGCATTGTTGGTATGGCTCAGCCATTGGTGATTGAGCTCAAAAGTGCGCTCAGGGAAAGCCTGCAGTGCAAGCACAACACTGTACCACTCACATGCTCACATGCTCAGCATAACCTGTTTTGGTGCTTGTTCTGCCACTGACTGCCAGGCTCCTGCTTTATTTACTATTCTGACTTTCTGGTGTATGACTGATATTGATTGACTTCCTATCGAGTTTGTTTGTCCCTGAGTTGCAGAACACATCCCTAATGCGCATTGCGCGCATCGACACGCACGTAGAAAGACAACAAAGACAACAACAACAACAACAACCTGTCTCTTGTCCTTTCTTTCTACCTCTCTCTCTGTCTCTTAACCTATTTGCCCATCTATTCTTAACCCGAGTCAGCTCTGCCGTCCGGTCTTGCCTGCCTCGTACCTAAGGTTCGCCGGAAAGAAACGGCAAACAACCACTCTTTGCATGCCTGGCCTAACTCAAACATGCAATGTCCAGTTGTTCCTGCCTCCTACCTCAGAATCTGGTAGGAAGGGCACCTCCGTGTTGATGGAGCCAATGGACAGCACCTGCAGGCACGTATTGGACGCATATGACACCCTTTACACTGGAGCAACCCAGCACATGGTTACCATGAACCGCGCATAGCACTGTGCATAATCGAATGCAAATGTGCCCAAATTGTGTAGTGGTCAGTGGGTCAAGTCGGAAGCCTATGCAGACTATGGCATGTCCTCATAGGCACGGCCTGAGTATCAGTCCTATCAGGCCTACCAATATTGGCACGGTTGGTATCGGCACGGATACCAATATTGGCACAGCCTGAGTATCAGTCCTGTGATCAGATGGCCCATCTTAAGGTTGTTGCGATTGTGAATCCCACACCAAGCGCGGATTATATGCTGCAATGTATGTCCCAGCCAATGTCCTTATGGTATCATGTCCCATGCACCATATGATAACACTTTGCAGACATGGTGCCCTCACCGCAAGATGCATGACAAAAGCACGCGCCATGCAAACGCATGCACTTACTCCTTTCCGTAGGTCGATGCAGCATGCATGTCGGCGCAGCATGTCCAGGCCAAAGATGAACTGAGGTCCACTCTTCTGCTCCAGGACCGAGATAGAACACGTGATGAAGTGCCCAGCAACCTTGAGCGGAGCCTGTACCGATTGACCAGGTCAAACACAGGAGATCGTATCATGATTACCATTGCATGCGTTTTGCGTACTGTGGTTTCCAGGTTGGTCCTGCAGACTAATTAGGTTGAGTCCACTGCATTTGCGGCTTCCATTTCCCACTACACCTCACCAACAAGCGCCTACCTCATGCACTTGCCAAAAGTCTTGTTATGCGAGATGGATGAGACGGGAAAGGGCCTTTTGGAGGCATGTTTGAACGCGCGCCTCGAGGTCTGTCTCAAGCGCCCATAGCGGGGTCTGGATTACAACAATTATCGGAACGCCATGCAATATGGCGAAGGCCACTGTGGCTAGCCCATACAGCCAATCAGTCCCCGCAGGTTTCTTGCACTACATTTAGTGAACAAATCACTGTCTCCCACCTGGTGCACCCTCCCCAGAATGGTCGAACTTCCCACGCCCAGCGCCATGCCCTTGAAGCGCCTGTCCATGAGCCGCATGAGGTAGCACTGCTCAACAAACGCACTGGTCATGATGGTCATCTGCGAGCATGCATGCATGCATGCACAACGCACTGGTCATGATGGTCATCTGCGGGCATGCATGCATGCATGCACAACGCACTGGTCATGATGGTCATCTGCGGGCCATGCATGCATGCACAACGCACTGATCATGATGGTCATCTGCGGGCATGCATGCATGCACAACGCACTGGTCATGATGGTCATCTGCGGGCATGCATGCATGCATGGATGCATGGACAGTGATTGTATGAGGAGTGCGTCACCTGGCTGTGTCACAATATGGTGGGTGGAGACTCAGCTGTGGCGTCAGTCACCTACTCTGTGCTGGTTGTCAGTCCAGCCTTGCAACTGTAGAAAGCAGGCCGTGGACATTGGCATTGTTTCGTCATTCTTACAGCTATGGGGCTGCGTGAGGGGAAAACGAACACACGTGTGTGATGCACCGTTATACAAAGTGACTTGCCTGCGCTCCAGAATCAATGAAGGCCTTGACATGCACCCCGTTGACTTCCATGTCCACGTACAACATGTTGACCTGAGCAAACACCTGCAAGAGCACAACACGACATGCGTTTGTCCCGGAGTTGCAAGACACGTCCCTTGTGTGCATGAGCGGGCGCACTCCGCCGTTCATCCTTTCTGGTCCCTTCCCGGTCCTTTGCTTTTGCCTCACCATCATCACCATCACCATCACCATCACCATCACAATGCCTGGCCCCTAAATTGTCCTGCTGCTCACTGCTGCTTTTCCTCAACCCGACCCTATGCCCAGTGTGTCCCCTTCCAGCTGCAATGGCCTGCCCACGTCTGTTACCGCACCCAAACGCGGGTGTGTGCCTCTAATCCCGTTGAATAATCTCGTAAAACTGGACATCAAAATCAACGGGCAACAGAATATTTATTATCAACTCCCCTGGCTGCTCACCTCTGGGCTGTGTTCCATGGCATGCATGAAGTTCTCTTCGATGTTTTTCTGGTTGATGATCTCCTCGATGCGTCTCTGCGCGTCCAGGTCAAAGGGGTCCACTGCCAATCGGGCGTGGAGGGCCTCTTCCTCGGCCGCTGCGCTGCGCTCGGCCTGACTCGCCTCCTGACGACGCCTGGGTGAGTCGAGTGAGTGAGTTGAGTCGAGTGAATGAGGGGTGAGCGGGTCGAGTGAATGAGGGGTGTGTGAGTTAGTGAGGGGTAAGACTGAGTCGAGTGAGTGGGTGAGTCGAGTGAGTGAGGGAGTGAGTTGAGTCGAGTGAATGAGGGGTGTGTGAGTTAGTGAGAGGTAAGAATGAGTCGAGTGAGTGTGTGAGTAAGGAGTGAGGGAGTGGGCGAGTCGAGTGAGGTACATGGCGTTGACATCAACTGTGGAGATGAAGTGGGAGCTCTAGCAGTACAGTACGAGTACAGACACCTATTAATACTCACTGGTGGTAGTGTCTGAGCAGCTCCTGCATCTTGGATAGGTCCTCCTCGACAATGGCCTTGTACAACTGCATTGAGTGAACAGGGTGACAGGTAGGGCTAGCAACCAGCGAACTCGTAGCGGGTGAAAAGCATCTAACACATTTCTGCCCAGACAATTCCAGGGAGCTTCGAGGCTTGACCTGGCAACACATCTGCATGCAAACCTTGCAAACACTCACATCTGGCATGGTTTGTTGCAGGTGTGTGATGGTGGCTGTGTTCTCTTTCATGGCGGCTGCGAAGGCCGCGGGGGAGGCGGCAGACCCGTCTGGGTTTGAAGCAAGACGCCTGCAGTGCAGTAACAAAGGATGCACAACAGACTGTTGCCGTGAACTTGGTGCATGCAGTTGAAAAACGCATTACAACCCATGCACGTGCAGTGGAATTGATCGGATGAGTGATGGGTAAGACTGGGTAAAAATGGATTGTGCCCGGCCAAAAGTAGAACCGAATAGTAGGGCAACAAATGGCCAGGCATTTAGTGCATTGAAAATGAATAGCACACCGAGAAGAGTGGTGCGAATGCCAACCAGCTTCAATTGCCTGCTTGCCAGCACTCAAGGGTCATCCACACCTGTCTTGTTGTGGCGCTGCTGCCCTCCCCTGTGCCGCACCGCCCGCCCGCCCCTGGGCCTGCTGTGGGGCATTGGGGGCCATCTGCAGCAAGCACAAGCACCGCCCAGACGGGTGACACGTGCTATTCAGCGTGTATGTGATACGTATAGGTTTCCGCGCCTTTTGCTGCCGCTGAGCAGTTTCTTAAACGTCAAGCAACGTTTCGATCATGAAGGGACCACTTAGCAGCTGCGTACCCAACTCGTCTGCATGTGCAAGTGTTGAACTCACAACACTCTCAGCCACCGTGTGACCTTTCCTTCCTAGGTGCACAAGATACTATATCAAGCTGCTGCCTTGAAGGATGCTCAGGATTGCCTGGCATACTCAAGCAGTCGAAAACTCAGCATGCACAGTTGTCATAGAAGTATGCTGTTTATGCTTTTCACGGTAGCATTAGAATGGCATGGGCTATGTAATCCCTTCAACCTCTGATACAGACAGGTGACATACAATTGAAACGTCAGCTCAGGTGTATATGTACCTGCTTCCTGGTATGCTCACCTGTATAACGTCGCCATCCTTAATGCCTGCTGCTTCCAAGGTTGAGCTGCGCATGTGCACAAGGCAAGGGACAACGCTGCATGCGCATGGTTGTTGCATGCCAGTGACATGTGACAGCAGCTGACTGCACGGTGTGCACCCAAAGGCATGCAAACTGCAAAGGCACATGCACAGCATTTGCTGGTAGCAGGAGTGATCCGAGGCTGTGTGTGCTGCGCGTGCGGAACACGACTGACCGCACCTGTCGGGTAGGACGCGATTGGCCCACACCAATGCTTGCTGCGCAGCTGGGATTTGTGCTTCTGCCTCCACTATAGACTTGAGAGTCTCTACTGTTGTGCTTCCATCCACCTGCAGTCCAACGCATGACGTGAGTCCATGTCAAGCATGAGCTTCCCGATTCAAAATGAGCCTCGCACATGGTGATGCATGTGCTCGGACCTGCACTGTGACGAGCTGGTCATTGTAAGCGTAGACTGTGATTTGCATCGTCATCGTCGTGACGGGCCCAGGGTCTGGCGTGGACGACGTAACAACAGCAATCACCAACAAGTTATCGCATGCACAGCAACTGGAGCTTACGCGTGCTCATGCCGTGCATTCTTTGATTCGTAGATCAGTGACACGTGGCCAGACCAACTAACACATGCCAGGATGACATTTTCAGCGTTCTTGCATTGCTGGACACCCGTGCATGAATCAGGCCTTCAATCAGGCGGCTGCCTTTGATCACTCTTGGACAACAGGCAGGCATAAGTAAATTTAAACCTCGGCCAAATAGTCGGGTTCTTACCCGGATGCGGTGAAGGCCTGCTTCTCGCGGGTCATGCATAGAAGGAGATTGTGGTATAGTTAAAGTTGCCGCGGATCGTGCAAGAGCTGGGATGTCGGAGCTGGACACGCTCTCGACCGAATATGAAGAAGAGAACCTTGGGTCGGGGCACGCCTTTCTGGTAAATGCCCATACATTGGGTGCAAAGAGCGTGCTAGATATGGCGTGCTGATGCTTCACCAAACCATGCTGCCAATGCCTGCAGTTCAAGTGGTTCTGGGAGAAATGGTCCACCAACGCTGCAGCTCAGCATGTTCTATGGCAGGTAGGACAAGAGCCAATTCACAACGACGCTCGCACGCTCCTTTTCCAGATTGTTTTCCCTGCATCAAACTAACTGCACCTTGCCTGTGCATGAGTCTGCATGGTGTGGTTCGGTTAAGCCGGCCCTGTGTATGCGCCTCTCTCTAATTCACGACCATCACACATGCATGCTGCAATAGTCACCCAGCTGGTAGAGAGCGCTTGTATAACAATCGGTCCAGCGATCCTGCAAGTCGAACTAATACCCAACCACTGGTTGGAACTCAAAAGCGGACGACACACCCAAGGGCTAGAAATGCATGGCGCAACCGTCGCAGGAAGAGTCTCATACGATTGTGACGTTTGCCCTGCTGCATGTGACGCGCGTGTCATTTGCTACTGCCGCAGTTCATCTTCTTTTATGCATTCCTCTTAGCTGGATTTGGCTTCCTCTATCTGATGATCAGGAGCACATCACGGTGCGTTCGCATAAGAATGTGGGCGGGGTACCTGGCTTGAAGTCCTATGCATTCGCACACACGCACCCCAGTGTTCCAGATTTTATTTTGGGCAAGCCCTCTCCGATATCTCAGGTCTTATGATGGCCGTCTTGCGTCCTCACTTCAACCTTTTGCAGCCAGGAGCCTTGAAAGTTGAGCATTGACCAAAAAGCATGACCAAGCAGGGCACCTCGTCAGCACTCGCATGCATGCATGTGCTAGTGCGGTACTATTGGACGCCTCGGTTTACAGCCCAGGAAGGGTCCCAACCCGTGTGGTGCTACACGAAAAAAAAAACTTTGTCAACTTGGCACTTGCCATTTCAAGTCAATTAAGTCAATCAATTGTTTGTCATTTTAAGTCCTAGAACTGGCGAACATTTTTTTTCATGGTAACCACAGGATTCAACAAGATAGGTCATAAGTAGAGCGAGGCTATGGTGTGAGATCGCACATTACGTACATGGATGTCATTACATACATAGCGCATGATGTGCTTGCCCTCACTGCTGGGCAAGGATTCGTTTGCCACGTACCCGCGTGATGGCTTGGCGGTTGCAGGCTGCGAGAGATCAGGAAGGAAGTGGTGGAGACACTTCGAGGGCAACAGCAGCGACGATTTGATTTAGGTAAGAGCGAAGCCTGCATTAGTGGCGGCCCATGCGGTGCAGGGGAACGGGGAGGCAGTGTGCATGATGTAGGCAGGGACGCACTTACCATGTTGTCATGTCATTGTGTATGGGAGGGCAAAGCATCTGTGAGGGCCTACTCTTGTGGCCAGTGAAGCATATAGCAGCACACAGACCCTGGCAAGATCTGAAAATCTATGTAATTTTTAAAGAGCTAGGCCATGCAGCCATGGGCTACAAGGCCAATCCTAGCAGAAAGAAACGCAAGATGCCCATGTTTGGTCCTGTGCAGAGAACTATGCGGGTATGGCGTACGGCGGCATCTCATAGGTGTGGAAATATGGCGGCTTGGCGGTCATGTGGCGTACGTATGGTGGCATGGCGTGATCCTGTCCTCAAGTCAGTTTGGGGTTTGCCATGATCGTCAACGTGACTATCCTTGAAACGGTGGGCTTTGCAGTGCACAGTATAGCATGGCCACAGTGGCAATTGCCCCGGCTTGGATAGTGTTTGGTCAGCATGGCAGCTGGCGCTTGGAAGGCAGCCAAACCCTCCACACCACGGATTTTTCAACCGCAGCGCTTCATCGGGCACAAGACACAGACCGCCTAATATAGATCACACAGCCGTGCACAATTTCCGAGTTAACTGCTATCCGAACTTGTCGCTTACGCGCTCTGGCAAGTGGCAACAGCATGGCAGCTGGCATGCGCAAGGGTGCCCTCAGAGGTGCCGTCACAACCTGTCGGAAGACGCCATGGATGCTGCATTCCAAGCAATTAGCCAAGCAGCAGCTGTCTTAGGTCTGGCAGCAAGCGTACTGGCGCAACGTCAAAGTCATAGTGACTGATTGGTGGTAGAGTGATCAGTAGAGCTTCATTAACAAAAGCTAGTAACTGAGCAGCGCTTTCCTGGTTCCGCTGCATAGTGTTGTTTTGATGCAGTTGGCAGGTCGGCGTCACCTGCTTGATTCAGTAAAACTTGTAACCTTCAATTCGTGCTTCACTCCTCAGCCTTTGAACGCCTCCAGGCTGAAAGGCTGCCGGCTGACATCTAACTGGTCCCACCCCATTTCAGTCGGCCAGTTTCGTCTCCGTCTCCGCCTGCACGTTCCTGAGCCTGTCACTGTAGTCTGATGTGTCGCTACTGGTGTCTGTGTGGTTCACTTTGTGTGTGATTGGAACAACATCGCAGACAGACTTCGTATTGCATGGGTTACGGCATGATTTGCACGTGATGAAGCAATGATTCGCATTGACATAAGGTTGCCTCATGGCGTAGCGTGTGGCCTTGAAATTGTCACAACTATGTCTGGACAACTTGCCCTACTCTTATGATGTGACAGCCTACATGCCGATCAACAGCGTTTTGTGAATGTCACCTCTGCTTGCCGCGTGCTTGGCCAGATGTGCAGCACCACATGCAGCAGGAAGCGAGCAGGCTCACACTTTGTACTGCAAATATGACTGCGCAACCGGCGCAACGGCACTTGGGCTAATGACTTCCCACCCAAAGGTCCCACTTCTCCTACCGTCTGCGATGGCAATATCGGCATGGTCACAAATTATAAGCGTTGCGGCATATCACAGCTATCACGTTTACTGTCAACATCGGCATTGCTGTGACAGCATTAGCGGGGCATGGCAATCGAAGCCATTTGGAAAAGGGACCAGGTCACACTGAATGAAACGGACTTCGCACCTTTTCGTGGATCCGACGGGATTGTCTCTGAATCCAAAGGGGTGTACTGCGCTTCATCGCTTCTCACGCAATTCATCTCTAGATCTGTTGGTTGGGTTGCGCAAAGTGCTGAAAGCGATGCAGGGCACTGTTATTGCGCAGTGCACTGGCACGACTCTAGCCAGCACAGGGCAGCCTCGTGCTCGTTGTGTAAATCGTGCCCCTGAAACACCTGTGTCACAAGTGCGACCTTGGCAATTGTCCAAACCTCAACAGTGCAGCTGCAGCGCTACAGCATCATCATCATCGCGAGGGTGGACAAAGCATGGGCGGCATTGCACAATCGCCAATGCTAGTGTTCCTTCGTTCATGAGCTTGCCCTCGGTGGAGGGATACATCGAGGTCCAAGCGGTCAAGGGAGTGCGTCTGGTGCTAGAAGCAGACGTGCCCGTTGTCCAATATCTCGTCGAATGGAAGGCAAGTGCATGCCTGCACTTGGGCCTGCATGGTCTCTTCTTTATAACCATCCAGGGTAACGGCACCAGCCAGACATGCAGATTCAGCATACAAAACGAGCTGTCAGGCCATGTGCCTTACGTCTGCGCTTGCTGCTGATCATGCAGGATGGTTCCGAACCCACATGGTGCGTGTTGCTGAGACTACCACGTATGCCCAGCCCAGCAGCACACGCCAGCCCAGTGCGTCAGGCACAGGACGGTGGCTTTCATACATTAGACTTTCACAAACAGGCGTGGCATGCACGCGCTAACCGTACATATGCCTGCCATGTACCGATTGTAGAGCATTCTTGCCAGTTCAAGCACAGGAACCAACTGAGCATCTTTGGCATCGTGCCAGATTCCCATGCGTTCACAGCTGAACCGCACCATGAATTCCATGTCTTCCATGTACACTAAGCCACCTGCACTGGCCCCGGGACTGCACACAGCTACCTGCCCCATGTCATCTGAGCGGCACATGTGTAATTTCCAACCCCATGCAGCCATACACAGCATATGGCCCCTACAACATACGTCACAATGATCTCAGTCTGCTACAACATACATCACAATCATCTCAGTCTGCCATGCATACCAGGCACCTGTGCATCAGTCGGCACTGTCAGGTGTGCATAGTAACAGTGCATATCATGTGCGTCATGTGCATATCACGTGCGTCAGGTGTACGTATCACGTGCGTGGCTGTGGATGCAGGGAGAAGGGTAGTGACCTGTCCAGTGACCTGGTCAGGGATTTCGAGGACAAGTGGTGGGGAGCAGCCAGGAAGGTGAGGGGAAACCAGTCCAATCTCAGGCTGCAAGCCAGGCATCGAGCTGTCCAGTAGCCATGCAGGAGCTCCATCCAGTAGGGATTTGGAGTCAAGGCAATACAGCACACAGAAGGAGCAAAGGAGCGCAAGCCAGGCATCAAGGCGTGTGCAGGCGCTCCAGAAGGACATTGATAACAGATTCAAGCTCACTCGCAGGCTAATGAGAGGCTCGCAGGATAATGAGAGGCATGTGTCTCAATACCGAGGGCAAGCTCATGCCTCAATACAGTGGTGATCACTTTTCCAGTTGTGTCACCCATGCACGTTGTGCAGGCTGACTTTGATGCTTTGGTCGACATGCTCGCGTGTGGCCGGGAGCTGCTGGCGCATGCAGTGGACGAGAACAGGCGCAGGTGGGATGTGGGATATGAGTTGTTGAGACATCAGCGGCGTGTTTCACTGGGCTCCTTGCGCACTTGGGACCTGCGTGTAGGAATTGACTTAGGACCTGCATGTAGGAATTGACTTAGGACCTGCATGTAGGAATTGACTTAGTTGGGCTTCAAACCTACGGAATGCTTGGAACGTAGGAATGGAACTTGACACGTTTTACCATTGCTGTGTGGCAAACGAAAGTGTGCATGGACCCCAGGCTGACGGATCCCTCAGTTGTGCTGGTGTATAGAACTTACGTCAGCTCACTGCGCGCAGTCGACCTGATTGGCTGAAAACTACGATAGGTTGCAGTTAGATAGGTTGCATTTTTTTTCCCGTGTGTAGGGTCTGGACATTTCTAAACAGTGTTGTACTTAAAAAGCAGATGTTTACCGATTAACCGATGTTAGTGCATGAACACATGTATTCATACTTAAAAAGCAAATGTGTTTACCGATTAACCGATGTTAGTGCATGAACACATGTATCCATGGACCGCCATGCCTGGAACCATCGACCCCCATGAGATGGTACCTCACTTCGGCGGCCCAGACTGACTCACATGGGGGGCGGTGCGCCGCTCCCTGTGTGCGGCTGACAACCGGCGTCTGCACCCACGGGGGCGCGGCGAAACCAACGTCGCGTCCCCACTATACTGCAGAACACAATACCATGCACATTCCATGCAAGACTGCACTCTTGCCAGCCATCTTCTTGCACTGATACAGCACAAGGGAGCTCATGTTCTACGCTTTCCTTGCTCTGCAGTGCGCTTCACTTTGCCGCTGCTTTGGGTAAGGTAGACAGCGTGAGGCTGCTGCTGGAGGCCGGGGCAGATCCCAACCTACAGGACACACAGGGTAAGTGACAGGTGCAACTATTGGAGCGCGTGAGGAACGCGCATGGCATGGAAGATATGCATGCAGAGAGTGGTATGCATTCAGTCACGCACGGAACACATAGGGTGGGTGCAAGGTGCAGTGGGGCTGGGATGGTTCAACCTGTTGCTAGGTTGGAACAAGACGGCGTGGGTGCAAGGTGCAATTGGGCTGGGATCAAGCTGTTGCTTGGGTGCAGCAAGACGGTGTGGGTGCAAGGTGCAGCAAGACAGGGTCAGCGCCAGGCGTCACGGAGGACACCCTTGGAACATATGGCTGGTCAGCAATCCGCAGAGGTCTCGTGCACGGGTTTGCTTTGCGTTCAATTGAACATGGCATGCCATGCGTGCAGGCTACACGCCCCTGCACATGGCCGCTGGCTACATGCACACGAGCACCATGACTGCCCTGCTGGGTGGTGGCAGCGACCCGCAACTGAGGGACGGCACAGGCAAGGACGTGGTGTCCTTATTGGAGGGCATTCGCAACAACATGCCGCTCAACCTCGCGACCGTCATGCAGCGGCTGAGGCTTGAGGAGGTGGCCAACTGCCTCACAGGTGGGAAACGGTTTGAACGGTTGGGGTGGTTCAAGTGGTTGCATAGCATGGCACTTGGGTGCGCACATGTTTGGGGGCATCATGCTCATGTTTTGCTAGGCGCCGATGCAGGCGAACTGGACTGGCGCAAGAATGAGTGGATGCGCAATGCAGACCCAACACGCTGTCCGGTGATTGTCTGTACCATGGTACCCTGCACGCTTTGGGTGCATCATGCTCACGCTTTTGTCACGGGGCTGACGCAGGCGGTCTGCAGCACTGCAAAACACAGCACTACAGCACATCAAGCCTTGCACAGTTCAAACCCCTTGTGCGCAGTGCCCCCTCGCCAGACCAGATGTTTGAGGTGGCGGTCTCTGCTTGTGGTAGTAGGCCATGGAAGCACATAGGCACACCCCTGGCCCTGGGCTACACACCTTGTACACACTGATCGCCAGACCAAGTGTAGTTCAAGGTGGCGGACCTGCGCTGGCGGTCGCACTCGACAGGTTCAAACCCACAATACCTGTGCTATTCGCTCGCAGACCTGCTCTACGAGGAGGTCCCTGCCCGGTCCATCATAGAGGAGCGCAAGGCCAGCGACGGGTCCCGGGAGCTGCTGGTGTCGTGGGCGGACGGCAGAGAGGACAGCTGGGTCAAGGAGCGGGATGTCAGCGAGACGCTGCTCAAGGAGTGGCAGGAGGGGGTGGAGGGGGCGAGGGCTCAGGCAATACTCGATATGGTGCAGGTGCGTGTGGGAGGGGAAAGGGGGAAAGGGGGGAGGGGGAGGGGGATTCTGAGCAGATTGCAGCCTAGGGATTTCGGAAAGCAGGAACGGATGGATCATCATCATCATCATCATCATTCTTACATAGCTTATCATGTGGTTTGATCCACGGTAGCAGCCCAGCGCGGTTGTTGATGCGGATAGATGGGCCGGCGCATGTGTAGGTATGCATGTGGGTGGGTGGGTGTGCGT
>QAXH01004743.1:48177-65199 GCA_004335635.1 Chloromonas sp. AAM2
CATGGGGGTCACCACGATGTCCACGTGCTGCATGTCCATGAATCAACATCTCCGGAGCACCTCTTTGGCCTCCCTTGCTGGTCATGACCGCAGGTTGGAACGGAGCGGCGATTCAAGATCAAATGGCAAGACAACTACCCGGTAAGCTGAGGAAGGGAGGGAAACTGGCTCATTTGATTCATCGCTTTCATAGCGCCTTACATGTACCTAGTACAACCAGTACATAGCCTGAATGAGTGCATAGACCCATCAATCTAAGCAATCTAAGCAATCTTCTGTGTCCGTTGCCTCCAGATATGCATTCCACTCATCTGCCCTTGCCATAACTCTTCTTGACCCTGTCATCACTCGTTCTTGCCCTGCCATCACTATTTCTTGACCTATCATCACTCTTTCTTAACCCCGTCATCACTCTCCTTGACCCTGTCATCACTCTTCTTGATCCTGTCGTCACACTTCTTGACCGTATCATCACTCTGTCTGACCCTGTCATCATTCTTTCTTGACCGCCTCAGGACTCTTGGGAGCCGGAGGAGCATGTGCCCGAGGAGCTGATCTCCCTCTTTCAGGCGCAGAACCCTAGTCTGTTTAAGGAAAGAGTGGAGGCAGCGGCGGCAGAGGGTCAGGTGTTCCCTGATGCTAACGATTCCAGGACAGGGCGAGGATCAGGTAAGAAGCGATCCGCAGAAATCATGATTTCTTTCGATTATGCTCTCCACCAGTGCAGTCCATCACATCGTCATTCAGATCTGTTCGTCAGGACATGAAGCAACATGAAATGCAACTAAGAATTCACGTGGTGTTGCAAGTCTTCAGAAGCTTGCTCACTGCGTGCCGTTCTTCTGGCGTTTTCTTTCTTCTACTTTGCCAAGTCATCTGACCATGCACTATGGCCCTTCTCAGGCTCTTGGCTCACTCATTCTTAGTCGTCTTGCTGGTTCTTCCAAGCAAGCATTCCCATTCTCGTCATTGCATGGTGCCCTTTGTACCTGACGTTTGTGCGCTCTTGGCTCACTCTTTCACACTGCTTTTGTTTCACTCCTTTGCAGGCAGCTTCCAGGCAGCTGCTCCCTCAGCCATACCAATCACAACGCCCGAGTCCGTGCCTCTGATGCTGGAGAACGAGCCAGCCAAGCCTTCTGCTCAGCAACAAGATGACAGAGTGCTAGCAACCAGTGCGTAGAGTTCAACTTGCTTAAACAAGTGAAGTTTTTAATGCTGTGATGGATAACGACAGATGCCGGAACCGGTACCTTCGTACGAATGACCTTGGCGTGAGATGACTTAAGATTGGTTCCAGAGTTTGAGACTATATGGCTGGTCCCTCATAGTTATGTACGATGAGACTAAGATTCATGTCCACCTTGCCAAATGCGGCTTTGCCAAATGTGATGCATGCGGTCTGTGAGCTGGGAAGGCCATAGACATGGCATGTCTGTGTAAATAGCTTTTTGACGCAGTGGAAACCGGTGATTGTAATGTGTCATCACTATTGTATTTGAAACGATTAAATACTGGGAAAATGCACTTAGGTTTCTGGTCCGGAACGTCCCAGTCCATCCTGACCACAGCCTCAGTGTTTGCCTTCAGTATGTCGTTTTTGATTTCCAAACTGATCATGGTGCCATTCGTCCAGGCAGTGACCGCAGGGTATACGACCACGGCATCACTTAAAATCATCCAACTTTTTCATCGGATCAGCGCACTACCAGGAGCAGGAGGGTTATACTCAGCCTCGCGTGCGCTTTTGACATGCGTGGATGCGTGAATACGAACTGAGCATTGCCAAAGTGTACTACCAAACCTTGGTATTCTTTACATGCAGAGGATTCAATTCGTGTGTAGACGTGTTAGTAGTGTGCACTCAAACCATGTAACAGTGGCTGTGACCAAAGCAACAAGAGCAAAAAAAAAAGAAGTTTGCCAGTTCTGGGACAGTTCCTGCCAATACCACTGGAACAGTTGTGAAGTGTGATTGGGTTGCTGTAAAGTTTGCACACTGTGTCACAGGGGTGTATAGCGGTATAATGACCCAGTATCCAGAAGTCCCACTGCTGTCCCAGTACTAGCAATGCACCATCGTCTACCAACAAATCTTGTTTGAACACTGGCTGTGACCAAAGCAACAGGAGCAAAAAAAAAGAAGTTTGCCAGTTCTGGGACAGTTCCTGTCAATACCACTGGAACAGTTGTGAAGTGTGATTGGGTTGCTGTAAAGTTTGCACACTGTGTCACAGGGGTGTATAGCGGTGTAATGACCCAGTATCCAGAAGTCCCACTGCTGTCCCAGTACTAGCAATGCACCATCGTCTACCAACAAATCTTGTTTGAACACACATGAGTGTCACCTACACTGAGACCAACACCTCTTTTGAGGTCGCGGTCAAGCAGAGGTGTGTCCTTCACGATGAACATACTCCATACTTCACCGACAAATCAACTCATTCACACGCACACACAGACACACCAGACCCAACAGAAGAGCATCACCACTGGTTTCAGTGCAAAACGCAAGAATTGTCCCAGAACTGGCAAACTTCTTTTTTTGTCACGTGTTGGGTACTTGCTCAATTGCGTCAAGGAAATGTTGTCAACTGAATTGGTGGTTCGCATGCTAATTCCCAGCAATTGACAGTTATGTCAGTCACTATATCGTGGGCTGTTCTTAGATGATGCCATATGGCTGCCGTTTTATCCAGTTCTTGCCGCTGCCTTGCACTCAAGAAATTGGGGTAGCTGGCTGACGGAAGTAGGCTTGAACTGCCCAACAGCAAAGACTCTTAACTCGCAGCGTTAAACACTTGAACACCTAGGTGGGAGCTGGGCAGCAAACCTGAAACACCTTGGTGCATGTGAGTGTGTGCCATTTCACACTTGAGTGTAGGAAGTGCAAGCAGGTATGAGCTCTGATCTTGCACACATCACGGCGTGTGGATCGCACCAACACCAAGTGGGATGGCTAATAATGCACGAGCCAGGCACAATGATGTAACAAGGCGGTGTGTGTGTTTGTGTGTGTTTGTTTGTGTGTGTTGACATCTGTGTCGTCCCCCAAGTGGAACAGAAGCTGGCGTAAAGATCAATCACGCATCTGAACAAGAAGCATGTCTCGCATGGCCGTGTCCACACGGTACTGCGATCCAGCCCTTGTCTGAACGGTGGAGGCATCGTTTTAACCAGAAAGTTCATCTGCCGGGTGGTTTAGATGCCGCTCACCGTCTCCTGCGCACACCCAATCCCATACCCAGCCCACGCACGCCGCCTCCCGCCTGCTGCCCCCGACCCCCCTCCCCCATTCACCCCTTCCCCGTCCACCCCCCCTCCCTGCGCCCCAACCCCCTCGCCTTGCAACCCCAGTTCCCCGTTTGCCGCCCTGGCTGCTGCCCCCCGGCCTGCAGCCCAATTGAAAATTCGCGCAAACCTAACAGGTAGAAACGCTTCCCGATCCCCCAGGTGCTCCCCCTGCTCATTGTCGTCATCCTCATCCGGTTCTCCTGCCTCGTCATCAGGTTCGTTTGGCACCTGATCTACATTGGCCGTGTGAGGCGCGGCTATGTCCTTTAGGCGGTCAGCCCGAGCCAAGGCGGCCAGCTCTTCAGGTGCATAGCGGTGGAATTGGGCAACCACGGACGAGCGCTGCAAGGGGAAATGCAAGGCAAGGCAGGCATCAGTCAAGGCTGCAGTCAGCTGATTATGTGTTACAACAGGGCACGAACAACAGGGACAGTCTGTCAAGGCAAGGGCAAAGCAAGGCATTCCAACCAATTGAGCGTCGACCAGAAGAGCATCAGTCAGCTAATGCTTCAGTTGTCGGTGCTAGCATGGCCGTAGGCTGACTGTAACAGTGTGACCGATGAAGTCAGTGTCCCTTTGCATTTCATCGGTTGTCGCGCCTCCACCGCCCTTCCCTCCGTCTTTGGCCCTATGCCACTCTCTCTCACCCACTCACTCACCAACTCTCTCTCACACACACTCGCTGATTAGATGCGTGGCTGATGTTTACGACAGGGTTACACCGGAGGGTTTTTCAAAAGCCTCATGCCAACGTTTGTTCCACTTGTGGGACGATAGAGATGTACAACGACACACACCCAGTCACCCAGTTCCTCGCTCTCTCTAGCACTCTCAATCAATCTCACCACTGCCTCCTCCGGTGTGTACCCCTCCAGGGGGTCGTCGACAGTCCTCGTGAGCCATGCCTCGCTGCACCAGGACCAGCGGCACAGCTCCAGGGCGGAGCGGAAGAAGGGAGCGGAGTCAACACCCTGCAGCAGGGAACCACACACGCCAGTATCTCATTGTTCATTCTGGTCACACTGCGCTGGTCCCACAAACTGCGCTGGTAACAAACTTGTGACGCAGAATAGAAATCGTACGAGGCCCGTGTGAGCAGGCGAATCATACACAAACCGGCTTACTGGCCAGAACTCGGTGGAAACTGACAACAAGCTGATAGAAACGTACCTCAGGCACGCCAATCCTGAGCAGCAGTCCAGCTGCATCCCTCCGCTCCCACCTATCCTCATCCTGAGCCACCATGGCCAGGAGAAACTGAAGGGCGTTTTCATGCAGAAACGTCTGTACTGCTGGGTCCTGCACGTGACAGACACAAGTAACGTAGTTGACACTGGATTGTGTACTGCTGGGTCCTTGTGTGCGCAACTGCCTGGTCAAGCACTCCATTCATAATACAGGAGACACCGTTAGAACTACTGTGTAGCTCAACTCCAACAGCCCGCGAACCCTCGTCGCTCATGTTCGTCTTGCTGGTCCTTGCACATACCATACGCATCACACAACTAACGACCCTTGCAGTGAGACTGACATCACACATAATGTGTGTCACTGATTATCAGACGCCGGAGGACCCTCCAGCCAGGAGGCACCCAAAACACAGGGCTGAACATCTCGTCCCAAAGTGAATTGACAGCCTTTGCCAAGAAAATCACTCCTTCTACTGACAAACAGGTCTTGATGGGGTCAACAAGAGGTCCATTTGACAGCTGCCATATTGCAAACTGCATCAAAAGTGCCGACCCTGCTGCAATCTCATCACAGTTCGAAAATGGCCCTCCCAACAGCATCCCCATCCCCCTCACCTCGTAACCCCCTGACCAAAAAGAGGGCCCCTAACAAGGAGGAACCAAAAACAAAAAGCTGAACAACCCGTCCTAAAAGTAAACAACGCCTGCTACAAACTGGTCCTGGTTGATAACTGGTATATGTGACAGCTGGCCCCAAACCCCTCACCTCCGCCAACAACCGCAGCGTCTCAATCGCTCGGTCGCGACTGCACCCATACTTATCCCGCGGCACGGAAAGCATCCGTGATAGGCACTCCACTATGCCCAGCCGCTGGGCGCTCTGACGTGCCTTGGAGTCCCCGGTGTTGAGTAGGATGTAGAGCAGGCGAGTGCCCATCTGCGTGCAAAGGGATGGGATGCGAGGTATGAAAATCATGTATTGCAAGTTCAAAAACCGCTCATGTTTCATGTGACAACCTTTGACACCTGGGTGCATCATTTCTTCATCACGCATGTGAGTGGTCTGTGTGGCTGTGAGTCTGTGTGTGTGCAGAGTTCAGCCTGCATCCACCGGCGGTTTGCATCCACCAGGTGTATATACGGTACAGGTTATGTGTAGGGTAGTTGATGTGTGCGGTTCGGCACCTTGTGCTTCAGCCCATCATGGCATGGCATGGCATGCACGTCCTTCAGGTGCTGGAGTCTGTCTCTGTCTGCAAATGCCAGCGGTTTGCCTGCACCTGCGTGTCCCACCTGGCATGTGTACAGTTCAGGAGACCAGCACAGCGCCACCACGGGCACCAGGGCGCAGGCAATGAGCCACTGAACGTCCTCGGGAGCATCAAACCACATTAAGATGTGCGCAGCAACGCCCTGCATGTGCACGTGATGGGTGATTTGCATGTACACGCGCGCGCGTGTGTGTGTGTGTGTGTGTACGCGCATCGCATATGCATCGTTACTGATCTGAGCAAGTAAACACCAACCACTCATCCGAGCAGGAAGCATGTCATGCTGGAATCAGTTCATCAGCCAATGTCTGCGTGTGTGCATGTGTGCGTGTGTGGTGTGTGCGTGTGTCACATCCCTTGCTGGTAGGTAAACAACAAACAAACGTATGGCGGGCGCGGCTTCAAGGCGAATGAGGGCACTACGTAGAGCAACAATCTGAACCCCCTGGCTGGCACTGGAACCTCGGCGGCAGGAGTGAACCAACGGCTGGAACCGCACCCACCTGCACTTTTGTCTCTGCATACCGCACCAGCCACACGAGTTCTTCTAGCATCTCGTCCGCCACTAATCGGTGCAGCTCTGCGGCCGATGCGTCGGTTGCCCGCAGGCCCTGCACACGTGACAGGCTTACTTACAGGTGGTCAGGGTCGAGTCATGACGGCAACATCTGCTCAAGCAGACATGATTCGGTGGTTTGGTGGACCACTCATCACAACGAGTACAAGTTTGAGACCTATCCATCGCACTGGGTTCAGTTGTGAGCGTTTCGTATTGTCTGAATGTTGTACATATGTTTACACCAAGGAAATCCTGGCCCCTGACTTGCCTCCAGCAAGAAAGAACCGTTCATGCACTCCCCCATGCACCCCCTCGCGCACCGCCCCATGCATCCCCCCACGCATCCCTCCATGCATCCCCTCGTGCACCTCCCCATGCAACCCCCCCATGCACACCTCGTGCACCCATTCCATACAACCCACCTGCAGTTTGGCCATTGTTGTATGCAAGGCTAACACTGCCCACTCCCTGGCCTCCCCGCTGGTGCCCCTCAACCGAGAGATGAGAGGGGGGAGCCCGGCGTCAAGTGCTGCAGGCACAAGCATACTGTGCAGCATGTCAGGCATGTGCTTTTCTGCAGCAACTATCAGACTGCATACGCATGAAGTAGATGACCAATCAACCTGCCAAGAGAGTGATTGAGGAACGCCGCACAGCGGAGCGACGACATGGTATGCAGCATCCAAGATGCCAAGCACAGGAGCAGACAAGCCAAGCAGACAAGCAAACTCGAGGCCGGCAAAGCAGCCATGCAAAGGGCATCCGACCAGTGGCCCAACAAACAAACAACCCAACATGCCAGCAAGGTGGTAACTCGGCTGACGGCTGCTGTTGTCGCATCCATGTTTGCCTAGCTGTCCATGTCACATCCATTTCCATGTCACATCCGTGTCCATGTCACATCCATGTCCATGTGCCCAATCCCAATGCGGGCAAAGGATGTGAGCGTGTGGTAAACAACAGCAGACACACAGCTGCAATGGTGAGAGTTTGAGATGAAGGTGGCAAGGCATACATGCCAGCCAGCAGGCAAAACACACAAGTCTGCCAGCCTGTAAACAATTTCGAGTTGCCAAGAACAGGGCAGATGGTTACCAGCAAAAAAAGATGTTTGCCAGTTCTGTGAACTGTCCCAGAACTGGCAAACATTTTTTTTGGTTGCAGGCAGCACACAAGCAATGAAAGCATGGAATGCGGTATATGGCAAATCAAATCGCTTCTAAACAAACCTTGAATTGCTTGCATGTTGTCATGGGGCGGAGGCACCTCCATGCCATGCTCCTCCAGCCATGCGCGGATGGTCTGTTTGAGCCATGGCAGGCGTGTGACCTGCACATGTGCGATGCATGCACACGTGCACGGGCATAAGCAGCACATGCAACAGCCATCATCTTGCCCCGTTTGTTGTCCCGCTGTTCCAATCACTCCTCACACTTTTTTCCTCTCTCAGATGCCAACCGGATTCTGGTTGGCAGGTCTTTCACATCGCAATTCCTTCTTCCACCACAGCTTCAGTTTGCATTCTGTGATCAGTTACAGGCCCTACAGCACTTGGTGTGATGCAGCAACAAGTCGAGTGCCTCGGTCGACCTCCTTGGAGTTGAGCCTGCTTCCTGCACACTATCATACCCCTGATTCCTGCTTGCCTTCTCCGTCTTGATCAGAGCTGGCGCATGCACGGACGCATGGAGCACATGCAACATCGCATGTGAAGCATGTGCTCTGACGCATGTTATGCATGCAAGATCAACGTGTACAACACATGCATAGACCTCCATCCTGCGCATTGTGATGCACGTGCTGTGCAGTCTGACCTCTGCTTGTCATCATTGAATCGTCATTTATCTCCGGTTCCCACCTTTTTGGTGTTCTCCTACCTGCACATCCGACACTTCCATGTTGCTCTTGGGGCACAGCCGGTTGCCTGTCGAGAACCAGCTGCGTAACGTACTGTAATCGTACACCTGTCACAAGAGCATGGAAGATGAAATGAAACGTGTGTGTGTGCGTGTATGTGTCCCAGCAGAACAGGGGACGAGGGCACAGACAAAACGTTATGGGCTCAATGTCGGCAAGACTCAATGCAAATGCAATGTCAGTTCGGTGCAATTGTATGCCCTCTGTCCTGTGGCGGCTGGCTTGCACAGCACGAGCTTTGCCATGATGCTCACGCACTTGCATCTTGAACTGCTTCATGCGGGCCAAATGCCGATAACACTCGTTTATGTTGGAGACGTTGCAAGCACATACACCATGTCTCAGTGCCAGAAAACGCTTGTCCAGCACACCACAGGCAACCAGCATCCAACATTGACACTGTCCCAGAATTGGTCACCACATTGTCTACCACTCTAAGTAGGGCACCACATCTTAGTCCCACGTGACACTCATTCAGGCAAGGTCAATGCACAACTCCACCACGTCACTGTACATCTCACAAAATTGTCCCAGAACTGGCAAACTTCTTTTTTTGTGTGGCACGCGTGCTCTAGTCAACACTGATGGTGCCGCACATATACGATACGGCCCCAAGTGCAGGACCCAACAGCTCACATGTCCCAACCGCACTCAACCAACTCACATGTCCTGTAGCGCAGAGCACCACAGGGTCATAGATGATGCCCAGGCTGATGGGGTCCTGGTACTCAGCCTGAAGGCATGTCACACAAAGTGTCGGTTGTGAAATCAATGAGGTGTTTGTATAGCGAGTGAATCAAGAGAGTGCACGGGTTGTGAATGTGGGCGTGTGAAGGTGGACCTGTGAGGCAGTGGGAACATTGAGTGAATCAGGAGTGCAGAGAAGCGTCAACCAGCAGACAGCAGGTGCAGAGTGCAAGGCATGGGTGAGTGTGCAAGGCATGGGTGAGTGTACAAGGCATGGGTAAATATGCAAGGCATGGGTGAGTGTGCAAGGCATGGGTTACGGAGTGCATGGGCAAGGTAAGGCACCAGCAGGCAGGGTAGCCTGACTTCAGGACATGCATGGCCTGAAGTCGTAGGCAGGATGCATGTGCAGCTGTTCCTACGTTTACTTACATGCAGATCCGTACACATGCATGGATCAAGTATCGGGGATGTTATATGGCCTGACCAGCCCTGATGGGCGCTGCCCATGAGGCATGCATATGTCATCCCAATGTAGCATGCGGCGGTTCCTCTTGCGAGACGTACATGCGCTACCCTTCATGATTGACGACTTGTGGTTGGACAATATGTGTTGATATGTGATTGGGTGGCGTTTGCAGTTGGAGTGGCTTGACCCATCAGCCTACAGTGTGCCTACAGTGTGCATGCTGCAAGGTGCTGCAACGTGGTCAGCCTGCAGCTGGGCTTCCTCAACAGCACTTGCATGCTGTTCAAACACAGCGTTGCATGGTGTCCTCCTCCATGGATGCACGTCAATGCAGGACAATCTCGGATGAGTTCCCATGCAGCATGCTGTTCTTATGCAGCAGCTGAAGGACGTGCATGCTACGCCATGCCATGATGGGCTGAAGAACAAGGTGCTGAGCCGTACACAGCAACTAGCCTGCACACGATCTGTACTGTCTATACACACGGCGATGCTGTCTCAACTGCTGATGTTGACAAGGTAACTCACGGGGACATCATCATCAACATCATCGTCTTCATGCCTTTCATCAGTCGCTGCACGCTGAGGGTACATTACCAGCGTGCTGGCCCACCATCCGGTCGCCACTGCACATACTAAAGCCACAGCCGCTCCGCCAAGGAAGAAATGGTCGGGACAGGCCATCAACAGCAATTCAAACACTCTTGTACTCAACCCACTGTCAGCGGCAATCTGAACCCAGAAGCAAACGATTTGCAACCTGATCAGATGCTCAGCTTCAGAGCTGTGTTTTGCTGGCCACCTTGCGCTTGCGGTTATTGTGAATTCAAAACCCAAACCACTCAAACTTTGTAACACTTGTTGCTGTGCCGCCTGTGTCACTTCATCGTTCAATCAGGTGCACTGATATCCAATCGCCACCAACTGATGATAATGGACACATGTCATCCAGGGCACTATTCTTTGCGTATTACATGTTTCACAGCGAAGGAAAAAGGAGTAACACCACAGCGCTTCACATAGTGAACCAAAGGGGGCAAAAGCTGTGGTTCAGATGCCACTGGGTCCATGCCTACAGTGGCAGCGCAATCAAGACTCTAACATGTAAAGCAACAGCTAGCACCAAACACAAGTGGCAGTCACAGATGATGGCCACAGCTTCAATCCAGCAAGCTTCTAACGGACAGTCATGCATGTAGCAAGGTGAGCAGGTGCTGATTCCGATGCAGGTATACGAAGAGCGTGGTTGAGGCAGATGAGCGCAACGTGGGACAGCAACAGGGTCATCAGGGCCTGCTGCCAGATCTTCAATGTGCAGGTGGCGGGCCCACATGACCGGCACCCCCAACGCTGACATGAAAAGAGCTGCCAGGCAAACTGCTTCCCAAACCTGTTGCAAGATCCTAGTAGCGTCTGGGGACATGCACAGATGAGCGCAATGCAGGTCCGCAGAAGCTTTGCAATCACGGCCTGAGCAACCTCACATACTCAGCAGGTGTTCTGACGCATGGTAGAGGCCCCAACAGTCATCTGCCACTGAAAAGCCTCAGCTGCTAAAGTCGCTGGTGGCTGCCACAGGGAGAGGTGCTTACAGCCACGGTCACAAGGTCTCGGGAGAAACACAGAGACAGAACGGAGCCTGCAAGGCAACCGACCCAGCCACCATGCCTCCAGACCCCAGGCTAACAGCCGGAGGCCAGAAATAGGCAGACAGGCGGCACCAAAACCCCTGACGCTTGTCAAACACGCATGGCCTGACACCCGCATGGCCTGACACCCGCATGGCCTGACACCCGCATGGCCTGACACCCGACACCCGCATGGCCTGACACAGGCAGACTGGGATGCCTAGAATTCGTTCCACGGCAAGTCGCTGCGGGCTTATAGCTCAGTTGGGAGAGCGTCAGACTGAAGATCTGAAGGTCCTTGGTTCGATCCCGAGTGAGCCCATGAGGTTGTCACTTATACCCGCAAAAAACACTTTTGCCCAGCCTTACATGCTGCACCAAATCCGCACCATGGAGCCGTGGGCATGGAGCGCTTGTCATGTGCCGTTCATCACACGCATCGGGTTGTACAGAGCAGTCTGTCCTTTCCGACACGCCTGCTGCTTACGAAGCAATCGTGCCCATATCTGAGGTCTTGCATTGCGGGCCATGTCGACATAGAGGCCAACTACAGGCGACATCAACCAAAATATCTGGGCGCCTTGACTGTGTCGTTCATGGCTTCTTGGCTCACCGAATTGTACGCAAGGTACTTACTGTGGCCTTCTGTCCACCCGGCTGTGAGCATCTGGCAAAGGCTGAGAAGGCTAACTGGACAAGGACAAGTTGGAAAAGGACAAAGTTGCATAAAGTTGCATAAAGGAATCCACGTCTTGGTGTAGTAGAGGAAGCATGCATCAGAGCACACATTGTTCCGATCAGCACGCCTGGCACCAGCACATACACCCTGAGGGTATGTTGGGCGGTGACAGACTGGCGGCCTTGCGCATAAATGTTGCCATGACCATTAAACCATCCTTTCAACTTCTGCGCAGTTCGGGTTTCGAAACGTTGTCAGCAGCCACTGACTATGTTTGGTGTATGTCGGCCAGCGCATACGATGCATGCCAACCAATGAACAGCATGCTCTGCCAAGGCGTACCAATCAGACTACAGGATGTGTGCCAATGAAAATCAAGTGTGATGTGTCGATGAGTGCGCACCGTGTATGTCAGTGGGTGTACACTGCGAGTGCCACTGGGCCACTGGGTGTGCATGCGAGGCGCCAGAGCACCTCGCATGTACAATGTAAGAATGTTGTGCCAGTGAGCATGCAGCGGGGCCAAGTGGACAATGAACGTGTGCCATGATTTGCTTGCGAGGGGCGTTGTGATGCGCCAATGAGCGCGCACTGTAGCATTACGAGTGAGCATGATTCCTGTCGCGTTGCAAACACGAATGCTTTACAGGTTTGAAGGTCTCCTACAGCAATTGTAGGGCTGGCGTAGTGAATGGGTGGTGCGGGCAAACTCACCTGCGGCAGTGTCACCAGAGAACTCACATGGTGCGATCAATGCACACCACAGGCAGCGCCTAACCACAAGTTTCGACAACGAGTTTTCACACACTCTCAACAGCTCTCACACGTGTGGGCAGTTTCGAAGAACTCCTTTTCAGATATATCCCCACAGTTATCCCGCGATACCACCATTTCCCTACCTTCAGCCTATTTCGTGCACTTGTTACTCAACCTCATCAAGAATGCTGATGAAAATGCAGACCGCTAGCTCCAGGTCCTCAGTCCGCTGCCAGTCTGGCAAGACCGTCGGCGGCAAGACCTCCTCTGGCGGAAAGACTGCGTCTGGACAGAAGACAGGAGCTGCCGTCGCTGCTGAGCGCACAGCATGTAAGTGACCACAGCTTTTGATGGCCATCAGGGTTGACCAACTGCACGAGCTTTCGTGTTTGCACGCCGTTGTAATAGCCTGATTATTCTGGCGGCCCGTGGTTGTTGCTTTGCGCAAGGCTGTGCTTTGGCAAGGTGCAGATTCCAAGTCATGTGTATGTGCCTTTGAAGATCTCCAGCTCTTGCACAGCGCGTGCGATGCCAACGCTCACGCACAAGCCAGCTCACGGACAGCCGGCGTCAAGTTACACCACAAAACCCAAGCGATGCTCGGTGTTGTGTTGTGTGGCTTTGACACTCTTGCGCGCAGACCTCAAGAGCTTGCCTGGCGTGACAGCACCATTTGACGACGTCTTTGACCCCGCCAACCTATCAGCAACCGTGAGTGCGTTCGCATGTGCGAATAAGATAAGGATCAGATTGAGCGAGGCTCGTGGCCGTACATTTTGAGCTTGAGCGAATTCACAGCCGCTAATTCACTTCCTTATCCTCCCGTCATCCTCATTTCGGGCCAGCAGATCAGTACATACGCTGTATGCCCTGTACTCTGCTCTATGACTGGCACGATGCGGCGAGAACAAAGCCGTATTGTATGACGCGTCAGGCCTCACCAGTCACCTTTCTGCATTACTTCTGCACCAATTTCTGCACACATGCACGTACACATTAGCATGTTTATTTCCCGGAATTGCAGGCCTCCATCCCTGACATCCGTCGTTGGAGGGAGTCTGAGATTACCCATGGTCGTGTTTCCATGTGAGTGAATCGTTACAATTGAGCAGCTGCTGCTCTGATATTCACACCTTGCTTGCTCGTGTTGCAGCTGACCCGGCCTGCCTTGTCGTGATGCTCGCAGGCTTGCCGCAGTTGGCTTCATTGTTGGCGAGCAGGTGCAGGACAATGAGCTTCTGTACAACTTTGACGGCAAGGTGAGCACCATGCAGTTCTATGCAGCATAACATGACGTTGCCTTGTGTCTGTGTGTCGTTTGACGTAGGGCGCGCTGAATAATGCCGTAGGATGGAACAAATAAACCTCAAGCGCAGAGCAAACGAACAGATGTCGTTGCTTGAGAAAGGTCTTGGGTTGATTTATCACCACGATGAGAAAGTCAGTCAGAAGAACATCCTGTACCAATGAGAAAGTCAGTCAGAAGAACATCCTGTACCAATGAGAAAGGCAGTCAGAAGAACATCCTGTACTGCTCTAACTGGAGCCCGCACTTGTTCTGTCCATTTGGAGTTAGATGCTTTATCACAACTGGAGCCTCACAACTGCTGCAGGTGTCCGGCCCTGCCATCACCCACTTCAACCAGCTGGGCCAGGGCTTCTGGGAGCCCCTCCTGCTCTTCATCGGTCTGGCCGAGTCCTACCGTGTCAACGTTGGCTGGGCCACCCCAGTGGCGGGCGGCTTCAACCAGCTGAAGGACGACTACGAGCCAGGAGACCTTGGGTGAGTCAGGGGTAAAGGATTCCTGACACTGGCTGCCGGGTTGCAGAGTGCGTCTTTCCGCGTCCGCACCGATTGACGTATTTGCAGTTTGCCGAATGTTGTTGCAACTGATGTCAGCTTTGGAATCATCTGATGCTCATACCGACAAATCCTAGTCATATGCCCAACACGTGTCCTGTGCCTGCAGCTTCGACCCCCTGGGCCTGAAGCCCGAGGACCCCGCTGAGCTGAAGGAGCTGCAGACAAAGGAGCTGAACAACGGACGCCTGGCCATGATTGCCATCGCTGGCTTCGTGCTGCAGGTAACCACACACTTGCAACCCGGATTCATGGTGCCACTCATCATCATTCCTTACTACATGGCTGATCACAAGCTAGGTATGGTGCCAATGGAAAACATTGCCGTCACAATGGTGGTTTGTATTGGAGCACGAGGATGTGCACACACCAACTGCTACGTCTGCCCTTGGTGTTATCGCCTGCCATCAAGCCCACTATACGGTCATCTGTTCTTGTCAATATTTGATGTTGCATGGTACTGACCAGTCCATCCATGCCACGCAAATTGTGCAGGAGGTTGCCGAGCCAGGTGTGGAGATCTTTGAGCACCTGTTCTACAACATCGAGCTTGAGGCCATTGAGGAGGTGAGAAGAGCGTCACCCTGATAGCATATGCACCAGCATATGCCGCTGGTGCTCGTGCCGCACATTAGCTGTCAGAATGCGACATTACTTTACCAGAGCAAGGTGACCAAGGCATTCACACTGAGCACAGCTCGTAAACAAGCGGGTCGTTGCTTATGGATAAAGAGGTTTAAGCTTCTGGACAAGCACCAAATGCATCCAATGGCTTGCACATCAATACAATCGTCACACTGATTCCTGAGCTGTGACTTGTGTTCGCTCGCGTTCTTGCAGCTTGATGACATTGAACGTGACCTGGGCCTGCCCCTCACACCCCTCCCCAAGTAGGCGAGCACTGCTAGACTGGCAGGAGCTGATCGTTTTCCGGCAGATCCCTCCGCGCCCAAGACCCCTGAACTTCTGCGTCACAAGCAATCCATGGCCCAGGCCACAACGCAAAGCCTATACCCCCTCTGGTGACTTTCAGGAAACGCCATAATGGGAAATCTTGGGCCTTTGACACGCAGCTGCTGCCAAGGGGCAGTCGAAGATTTTGTAGGAGCAAAGAAGTGAACCACAAGTGTTGAATACATTCGGGTTTGGTGCAAAATGTTCGTTTCTGGATTACTGTACAGTCAGGATTGTATTTCAGAGGGCAATGCCTGTTTGATGCTGGTCTCCACAATGAAACACTGCTCGTACGTTGTACCTTCGCGAACAAGCTGTTGGTTTGCAATCTCCTGCTTGCACACGTGATGTGTATGAGAGGATGTCATTCATATGTAAACTTCACAAGAAGAAATTTTGCTGTAATGGGTCATGTGTGGCCAACTGCTTCTGACATACTGACATGGAGATGCGTCACAAGTTGGTCAGCCTTAATATGCTCAGGTGCCACAGTCATGTGAGGCTGCCATTGCAGTATACAACAATTGAGATGTGACATTCCTTACCGGGAGGGGCCAGCTCTCTGCGTGATATCAGGAAAGCATGAAAGTACTGCTGCAACCTGTCCACTTCACCACTTGAATCATGACCTTTGTCTTGAGTGACCCTGCCATAGCCAACTCATCACATACTTGTAACATGACGACCTGGCCCAAACCGAGCCAGAGAGCGTCAGTGTTGGGTCTGGTAAGAAATTGACATGGTCCCTAAGCACGACAACTAGCAGAGCAACAGCAATCAAGCTAAAAAAGCCGACGAATGAATCAACAGTCTTGGATAAACGTTGTATGCATGTCTGCCGTAATATATGTCTGCCACGGTTGTCAAAACTTTTTATACCACATGATCACTTTACCCGTTCGAAGTGCACTCTACCCTTGACAGCGAAATGAATACCCAATGTTCGCCAACGAATACCATGTGATCACTCCAACCTTGACCCGCATGCACTGGGCGTCAGGCTACCACTGCGCGTCAATATAATGATTGCTGTGCCTGACTACATGCCGGTGCGGCAAGCACACGCTGGCCCGGATGTTGGCTCCTCTGGTTTGTCACAGTCTACTATGTGACCCATACAATCTGTTCAAACCCAACGATGTAGCAACACCATGCACAGACACTTTCAGTTTGTATTGCCCGTGCACATCATGCAGGCCAGTTGTGGCAGGTGGCTGATTTTTCCTTGAAGCCTCTGCACAACTCACGGCATGAGGGCAGGGTACGTGTAAATGTGCTTACACGTCATGCAGGCAGTAAGCAGGCGGCTTTGTACGTCTAGATGCATGTCACGTGTCTCAACGGGGCACGGGAGGGATGAATAAAATGTTTTGTTTGCGGGTACAAGTGACAACCTCATGGGCTCACTCGGGATCGAACCAAGGACCTTCAGATCTTCAGTCTGACGCTCTCCCAACTGAGCTATAAGCCCGCATCGATGATGATGATGATGAACTTACACAGTGGATTTGCACAAACACGGCCGTGTAAAACTCAGGAAGCACCAGAACACTCAGGCACTGAAAGCCTAGCCTGACAGCGCCCACAACAGGCGGCAGCAGGACAGGCAAAAACAGCGCACACGCAGCAGCAGCGCAGCAAGCAGGCAAGAACCGCGAGCAAGCACCAGAGCCCGGGACGGCACACGAGCCTGATAAGGCGTCCGAAACTCCCGGGCCCTGCCCTCACACAAACGACCATGACGCAGCCGCGCACAG
>QAXH01004749.1:1749-13457 GCA_004335635.1 Chloromonas sp. AAM2
GCCTCAGTCAAACAGGTTCCTGCCTCAGTCAAACAGGTTCCTGCCTCAGTCAAACAGGTTCCTGCCTCAGTCAAACAGGTTCCTGCCGCGGCAGGAGTACCCTTGGCAAAAGTCCCTATCAGACCAAAACGCTAGTGGACTAGCCCTGCATTGCCAGTGACAATCAGAGAAAGGAGCAGGCCAAAAAAAGGCTACAATTGCTGGAAAGTACACAGCACGAATGGACTTGTTGTTGGGCCTATTTATGCACGCGTGAGTCCATGCTTGCATGCGTGTGTGACGGGCTGATCAGTGCATTGCCCACGGTGCTACTTGTCACTACAATGTACATGTTGGGCCAAACATAACACAACTGAATGCATGCGCTTCCAAGTGCTTGAACAAGTTGTTCTCAGCATATTCCTCCATGGAACGCAAGCCAGCGCAGATGTCCTTACGCCTTTCCGATATTGTCTGACGCAGTCGGACTCTTTAGTGGTGACTGGAGTGGACTAGCAGTCGCATGATAAAGCAGCCAAGTGTGCACACAAACACCAATACACACATTTCAGACTCGGCGCACGTGTAGGTTGCGTGCTGCCACATCAATAAGGTCATCATAATCACCCCCAGACCCGTGCACGTTTGTGTTTGTGTCTGGCATTCTACAAGACAGGCGTGACAGTGGCAGTGGAACCCCGTTTCGTGGAGCTCCGCAACCGGCTCCAAAACCAGCCAGCTAGGGTTGGGTAGGGTGGCATGGAACGGCTGCTGTTTGACTTTCACAGGTTTCCTGCCTGGGCGGCAGGAACCAGCCAGTTGGACCACCTTGCCTCCTGCCCATTATCTCCTGCCTGTTTTAGCCAAACCCCCTCAGACTCCCGCCGGCAGGACTGCCGGAACTACCCTGGTTGGCTGTGAACACCTTTTACACGTCATGACGAAACAAAGCAGTCCACTAACAAAGCATATCCGTATGCCTTCTTACACTTCATGGCCCTGTGACCTTAATCGTTTACTTGTCTGGTCATTCCTGCGTGTGCAGATCGCTTATTTCTTTGCATGGTTCAACCCATTGCACGAGGGATTGGGTGGTGGCTACGCTGACAAGAAAGAGAACAAGGAGGGCATGTGGCCAGAATCTTGCTGCACTACTTGCATGGACATCCTTGATCATGTTCAAGTGATGCATGACAGCAAGGACCAGCAAAAGCTTCGAGAGGCAGCTTCAAAGCATCCAAAACCCCTTCTACGGGTTTTGTTTCTTATGCTGACCACCTTCTTTGAATTCGACGGCTGTGACATGACGGCTGACAAGGCGCAACTTCAGGAGAAGTTGAAGACCATCAAGGCCCGACCTGGCCCTCACCAAGCGCGGCTGGTCAAGAGCAACAAGCTTGAGCACCGTGGACGCTACATCATTGTCATGGAGTGCAACCAGTTAACGGTGAGGGGATTGGTATAACATTGTTGTGGACGCCAGCTTGTTGTGAAGTTTAAATGAGTTCGTCATGATAAGACTCGGGCTGCCTCAATCCCTTGTGCCACAATCATCGTTATCAATGGTCGGAAAACAAAACATCATGCTTCGGCAAGGGAATTGTCGGACTAACTCTGATTAATGTTGTAGACTCGCTTCAAGTGTGTTGTGTCGTGAAATCCACAGAGTTTGCTATGGTACAGCTTCGTTTTGGCGCGCCAGGATTGGCTATCTCTGTCATAGATATTGGCAATAACACAATGATGTTGCTATCCGGCATGATGTCACTTAGTCAGTGAATCCTGGAGTGCAAATTTCTACAAATCTGGTCTAAGGCTTTCCCTCAATTTTTGAGTGGCCATTACAAACATAAATGCTACTGACCTTGACACTTGTTTCCCAAGTACTGGACTTAGCACTGATGTGGAAAAACAGTCAAGGGACTGCCTATGGATGACAGCCAGGGCTTGTGCTGCATGGCAAACGTACAGTTTTACAAACGCTTGTCATTTTTACGTCTGAATCACAATGATTACGTAGACGGTTCCAATATGCGCTGTATTAATACGGTGCTCTATACACTGCAAAGCTCTGACAGCACGACCCGCAGTCGAGCGACTTGGCATACCCTACTGCGGTGTGCCGTTCTCATTTTAATGCGCTCGCCAGTGACATGCTATGAATCGAGTTGTGTGAGGCCATGCCAAAGGCACCAGTTCTGCAGCCAAACATGCTCAACTTTCCACTCGTACGCATGTCATGCACATGTGCACTGCAGCTCATTGGCCGTGACAATACGGGCTATGGCGCAAAGCTGTGCGCTGTGGGAGAGACCAAGCTGGTTCCAATGCTAGTTGAAGAGTGGTACAGACGCAATGAAGGCCCCTTCCAGTCCGAGCTGGTGGGCCTCACAGAGCAGCTTAGACACGATGTAAGTTTGTCAGGTGTGCTGGTGCAATGGTTGGTAGCGTTTAAGGACAGCCTTCTTGTTGCCGTCAGCTGGGTTAGTCCACCAACCCTGGCTTCTGCCCTGTTAAGCCAGCACTGTGGGTCTAGTTAGGGAAAAAAACAATCGACCTT
Organism: Chloromonas sp. AAM2; assembly: GCA_004335635.1. Lineage (NCBI taxonomy): Eukaryota > Viridiplantae > Chlorophyta > Chlorophyceae > Chlamydomonadales > Chlamydomonadaceae > Chloromonas > Chloromonas sp. AAM2. The sequence goes on from QAXH01004749.1 coordinate 4,289, forward strand.
TGAGCTTGTTGGCAGTGAAGGGGCCCATGTAGGTTTGAGATTGATTGGTGATGTTGTTGTTGTTGTTGTTTACATGGCCTTCAGTCCGGGGAGGACTGCTCAGCAGGGGCAAGAGAGGAAGGAAAATAGTAATTGGCGATGTCCGTACTGAGAGTATGTGAAGCTGCTTGTTGGTCAAAACCAGCTTTGTCAGAACTTCCAAGCTGCGTCCTAACGATTGCCTGCTTTGCAAGAGTCAATCCTGTCAACAACATTGCTTCTCTGGATGTGCAACGTGCAGGACAACAGCACCCCTTCCATTAGATTACATTTGCTGGACCAACGGGAAAATCAACCTGTGCCGGCAGAATTCCAAGGGATTGCCAACGGCGGGATCCATCGCTGGCGGCCAAGGTCCATACTGCTAGACGCAAGGCACCGGAAAAAAGGTGGTAAGAGGGCGTTGCTGCGTGGTTGTGAGGGTTATGGATATGCCAAATGGTGAGTGGGGTACTAGCTGTATTAATCGCTCATTATGCATGAAGTAGCATCTTCACAATGCTTCACAACTACAACTTCACAAAGAAACCAACGTCAACAACTTGCAACAAAGACACGTTGGGCCACACAGAGCAGCCCTTACCACAATCCGTACTCGGTACTTAAGACTACTATCTGGCATAGCACATCAAGTGACTCGTCTGCCAGGCCTGAGCATGTCTGGGCGTTTTTGGGCCCAGAGCTTGATCCATCTATGTATGGCACATGCAACCCTGGTTTCACTGACAAACTCTGCAGGGATGTTTGAGTACACTGCGCCTGGCTGGCTCGAGGGCTCTGCTACAGGGACCCAACTGCTGCTCAAACCTGACAGATGTAGCAAGGAACCGAACCACCAACAGGTACTCCACCGGCCAAGGTGTGGGTTGTTCATCGGCGAGACCATGCAAACCAAAACCACACACAAGTCATGGCAGCTTCGGCTGGAGCTGCTGGATGTGCAGCCTGCTTAGCCGACAAGTGTGTGCAAGGTTACAATGGTGGCTACTTGCTGGAACTCTCAGTTCAACACTCTCAAACCAACACTACATCACAGTGTCAGCCTGCACCGTGCAGTTTGCGATAGCTATTATACCATGTGTTGTAGAGTGGCACCATGTCGCATCGCATGGTGGCCAACAAGTTAGCCACGAAGTTAGGTGTATCACGAAGTTAGGTTAGCACGTTCAGGTGTGTAGAGTGTAGGTGATGTGGTGCGGCAGAAGGGACAGACTTGTCATCGGCAGCACCATCAGCTGCGTCAAGACAGGAGGACACGCAAGGTGACTACGACGCAGGGCATCGAGGGGACTAAGGCTGTCTGGGACGATTGTGGGCTGATGGCCACACAGCGCGTGGCGAGGCAGAGCACATGAAATATGCAATATGAGTGCGGAAGCACAAGCACTGGCTGTTCCTACCATGGTGCTTGGGCTGTCGTCCTGCTTGGTCTCAAGCCGCCATGGTGGTACATGGGCTGTCATGGGGCCTGATAGAGCGGCTGTGTGCATGCTGGAGGAAAAGTGCGCCTGAGCGCTGAAAGGACGGTGGTGCAAGCTGAGTGGCGTGCTGGGAGTGGGAAATGTTGGCAAGCGGAGTGGTGGTTGGTTGCTGCGCAACATGGCAATCTAAGATGCATTTTGTCTGATGGAGACGGTTTTTCAGTGCAGCTTAATCCTCTTCGGCGAATTGCATCAACAGGTGTACTTCATGGTCCACACAGCCAGAGGATAATTCGAAAGATGGACAGCAAGCACAGAGCACACACGCTGTGATTTCAAGCAGTTCAATTCATGGTGCAGCATGGCATACTTCTGCACGTTATGGCCATTTATAAAACAATCTGCACCAGGTTTTTGCACGGGCGGCATTTTTGTAGGCTCGAGTATGATACGGACTGTGTGAGGCACTGCGACGAGGATAAATTCGTTTCCAAACAAAGGCAGCTGTTTGATTTGTTCACCAGATGTTTGTCTGTTGTCTGGCATGAGTTGTCCAGATGTTGTCGAGCGTGGCAATGATGAGAGTTGTGCGTTTGGCAGGAGGCTGTGGCTAAGCTGGGTGCTTCGGTGGATACAATGGAATTGACAATCAGCACAGGCAAAGCTTGGCATTGCTTCCAGTGTGCGGAACGCAGTTGTTGTTCTTGCTGCATGTCTAACACAAAGACCTGTAAACTGATGTATGCCCTCATGCATGGTATTGCAGTGTCAGCAGAGTCTTCAGTCTTGTCGGAAGAGTGACCAGAGGAGGGTCGCTGCTGCACCCATTGCATACCAGGGATGGTGTGCTTTTGCCTGCCTTGGATAGTTGCGCATGGCCGGCTTTGAGCCATCCTGACAGGTCAGCTCTCAACCTCAACGCTAGCAGCTTTGTAAGTTGAATCAACCACCCCTGTCTGAGTGAGACGTCATGAGACAGGTGGGGCTAGCTGCCAGCCGCCGGCGTGAAGCTCATACTCAGGTTCTCTGCCAGTGTTGACTTGCACCTTGCATGTCGCTGTGTTTTCAAATGGCGTGCTGACAGATGCTTCGACCGGGGCAAGTTTGTAATTCGAATGGCACAAAATGCCATCGGCCCGCATACTTCCCTTGCCTTTTTTGTAATCTGCACGTAGAGTTGAAGACCATGACCTGGCACTTGCAGATCAGATAGCGCATGTAAGTGCTTCTTCACATCTGTGCCACATTGATGGTCGTGTTCTCAGCCACTGCAGCCGACCATCTTCCATCCGGCAAGCCACTTCGGATGGGACATGGCACTGCGACAGGCTGAGTGATAGCTTGGCACTCGAGCCTCTGCCTTGGATGCACAAGACAAGGGTAGTTGAACTGCACCTGCGATTGAACAGTGCGGCCGCCCCTGTGCATTTCTGTCCTCAGGTGTACAGCACAAGGGCGGGAGCGATCTGAGCCAGTGCTTGTCGTCATGCTACCTGTGAAGCGCTCATGCTCAGGCGAGGTGCGGCTGCATGGAGTTCATGCATGACTTGGGGATTGCTCTTTCACAACCCGACACCACACGTGACAAGCATTCAAGCAGCCCTCCCTTGTACAACATACAAGCCATGTCATCCAAACATGGCAACAACGCGCCAAGAGATCAAGATGTCTACCGCAAACACTCGTACAGGGCACCTTAAACGTTGCTTGCTTGAACCCTGGAGAACTGAGGGAACGGTTGCAAGTTACAGAGGGTAATTCTGATGTGGTTGCATGTTACAGGGGCCGCCTGCAATAAAACGAGCCCAGGCACCGCCCACCACACCGCCAACCGCACAACAGTGGGAAACCATATATGGAAAGTCATACGGTCCTATGTATGAAAAGTCATATGCACAGCCATACGGACCAGCATACGGGCAGCCACACGGTCCAGAGCTGGCCGCTCAGCTCACACATGAAGAGGTGAGAGTCCTTAAAGAGTCCTCTACCTTGCCCTTGTCGAACCGTTGCCGGTGCTTGGCATGCAGTTCGGGCTTGCTGTTTGAACATCCCTTATTACAGCAACAATTTCTAAGCTACCCAGAGACTCTGCCCAAGCTGTCTTACCGTGCCTCATGTCTGATGACTCCACGCCCGTTCACGCACACTCTGCAAACCTTGACTGTTTCATTGCACCTGTGCACACCATGATGTAACAAAGCAATACAACACCCTGTCCTTCACCTGTACATGTACATCAATTTTTTTGCCTGAGTGCTTGCACGTCCCACTGCCATGCTACCCGCAAAGCGCCCCCACTCAGGCGAGGTGCGGCTGCATGGAATGCATGCACGACTTGGGCAGGTTTCCGCAACAACCACAACTCGCCACACGTTGTATTTAAGCAGCTGTCACCCACGTGTAGAACGTGAATGAGTGACAGCTGCTTATGTGAGAGGCAGCACGGCAGCTCCAGAACAGCTGGGTCATGCAGTGACCTGCAGGCTATGGCCACAACAAGCCATGCCACACCGAAAAAATGCACGAGCTCATGAAACCACTCGTATAGGGCACCTTGACATACCGTGATTTCGGAACCTGATGGTCAGAAAAAAAGTTTGCACATTTTCGCAGCTGGAACGGCTTTGAAAACCACTGATACTGGGCCATCCAGCACTGGTTTTGGCACTGGTATGCAGTAGTACTACAGGGTTCGCCTGCAACTAACACCTAGAGCTTGAGCTGCAAGGCATGAATCGACACTTCTACGAACCTGGTTCTATGCCAGCTTTGAACATTTCGGTTTTACGAAGCTCAGTTTGTTTTTTGAAATTCCCAGGTCAAAATTCTTACAAAGATTAGAGAAGATTTTCGGAGATTCTTACAAAGCTGTTTCCGAAATTCGCTGAACAATACGGTATCCTGACTTGCCACTCCTTTGCATGTTGCAGGGGGCCGCAGCAGCGAAACGCGAGGCCCAGGCACAATTAGAGGCTTCGCACCCATATCCACAACCATATGGACAGCCGTATGGTGCGAGGTTGGCCGCTCAACTCATATATGACCAGGTGAAAGGTCTCTGTGTGTTGCCCTTGTTCTCTACAGTAGCTTATATGATGGGTTTTGTGTGTCCAAGCACCTGGCATGAGATTTTATTCAAATTACCTAGTTTACCCTTAGTCAGCAACCAGGCAGCACCCTGGTGTCCAGCACCCACTGTTACATTGCACATTTAGCGCTGAGATTGTTTGTACACACATCCGGCATAACCCAATAATAACCTTACCTGTCCTTGCCTTGATTTGCCCTTACTTGTCTGGCCGCTTTCCGTTCCTGAGTTGCAGGCCTTCTTGGAAGAGTTCAACCCATTGTTTGATGGCTACAATAGCTGCGATGATTGGGAAGAATATGAGCAAGGCGTCGACGCAGAGTTTTGCCAACGCGTCTGCACCATCCTATTGGAATGCGTACAATTCACGCTCGATAGGGAAGTCCAGGAAAAGCTGATCAAGGCAGCTAAGGAACATCCAAAACCCCTCCTGCGAGTTCTGTTTCTTATGTTGACCACCTTCCTGGAGTTGGATGGCCGCGACATCACTGACAACGAGGCAGACCTCCAGAAGTTGTTGGAGGCAACCGAGGGCAGGCGTTGTACGTTCGATTCCTGCCCTTATCCCGTGCGTTTGGTCAAGAGCAACAAGCTTGACCACTGTGGACGCCGGCGCAGTGACAACAAGCACGTGAAACGCTGGATCATCGTTATGGAGTATGAGCAACTAACGGTAGGGGAATTGTTCTCACGTGGACACTTGTACACTTGCTTCATACGTGCTGCGTGATGTCATAAAGGCTCTGCCTGGCCCATCGTCCTTGGCTGCCTTCAAGAGTAAAAGTGAAGCTCCTTTCAGGCCATTCCTTGACTGCCTTGATCCTGGTGTCATACTTCTTCATATAACAGTAGTACAACACGCCCTTGCAGCCTGATGTTGCACCAATTTGCTACCCGCTGTTACCTTGATATGCAACACTCGAGACATAGGTTGAACGCCAGGGGTACAGTATTCGTTCAAAAAGGGCCTATTGAAGAAGGCTCAGCATGATTCATAAGTGTGCACATAAGTGTGCTAGGTCATTGCCACTGGTGGCATAGATGAGGACAGGAGCTAGCTCTGCACCAGCAGCATGCCATGAAGTGTGTGGGCCTTGCCAAAGCCAATAAGTCACACACTTACTGGGGTGTCAGTTCTGCAGCAAAGGGTGCCATGCTCTGATGCCTTGCTTCCCATTAATCCTCTCATGTCGTGCACACGTGTACTGTAGCTGATTGGCAGGTTCTGCCCGGGCTATGACTTGAAGCCATGCGCAAAGGGAAAGATGGAGACCGTGGCGATGGTGGTGGGCGAGTGGGACTGCAAGTGGTGCGATGAACGCAAACTTGAAAAAGACGAGCTCCAGTCTGAGCTGAAGCGCCTCTCAGAGCAGCTCAAAGAAGATGTGAGTTTCTCATGAATAGGAAATGTGAGCGTGGTGCAATGATTACGTGTAGCTGGTGTAGAAATTTGTAGCTCGATGTAGGACTAGTACCTGAACACGTGTGCCCTGTCAAAGGGCGAGTGGTTCAGCAGCTGCAAACTCTCAGAGCAGCTTCGGTAGTCACTTCTAGCTCAATAGCCCTAAGGAAACCCTTTAAGTTGGTGAGCCTTGCGTGTTCCTACCCACTGAAGCCAGCACCATGTGGGCCTGGCCATGCCTTTTCCTTCATTGATTGTACTGATAGGGCAACGAATCGCTCAGCAGCCTGGGAATTGACTTCAATTCAAGTGTCCTATTTAGCGCGGTTGATTGGTGATTGCCATGAACAGTGGCCTTGCTCACTTGCCTTCGGCATCTCAACGCGAGCTCTCACTCAACACAAGGACGGGGCGGACAATCTGCGTCAGGACTCCTTTTAAGCAATCTGCTTGCTTTGCCGGAAGCAAAGTTGAACCAACATCACTGCTTTGGCTGAATATGCAGGGCTCAGACGGCATTGACTTACAGCTGCAGAACAAAGAGGGTAGATTTGTTCCAACGAAGTTCCAAGGCTTCCTAAACGGCCCAAGGTCCTTACAGCTAAACATGAAGCACCGGGAAAATGGTAAGAAGGCGTTGCTGTGAGTCGTCAGGAATTGCCCGCACCGAGCAGATCAAGCAGGTGGACACTGACACGGCGCTTGGTCCATCTCTGTTTTGTCCATGTACTGAGGGCGCCTGTGCCTGGGTTCACTGACGAGCTTTGTAGGTCTGCTCGAGTACACTGTCCCTGGCTGGCTTGAGGGCTCCTCCCAAGGGACCATTGTGCTCAAGCCTGAGAAAGAGACGGAGGACCCGGATCCATATCCACTCCACGGGCCAAGGTTCGGCCTTTTCATACATGAGACCACGAGATCCACTCAGAAAGGCAAAAACAGAACGTGGCAGCTTCGGCTGGAGTTGCTAGATTTGAAGCGCATATGAGTTGCAGGAAGTGCAGGAAGTGCAGTGAGTGTATACAAGTCTTTGATGTGGCCGATTGCGTGGCAATGTCAACCCAACACACGAAGGGGACTGCAGTGCCAGCCAGCCCTGTGGTATCTCATGCGCTAATGCCCCAGCCAATTTGCATCAGCTATAGCAGCAATATAGCAGCTGTTGCACATAGGTCCAGTGTCGCATTGCATAGTGGACAGACGTTTTTAAGGCAGGTTAGCACCTTCAGGTGTGCAGTGTGGGTAATGCGGTGCGGCCGACTCGACAGACTGTCAGGGGCAGCACCATCAGCAATGTCAAGGCAGGAGGAGGCGCAAGGTGACTGGGAAGTATAAATATAGGAGATAAAGACAGTCACGGACAATTGTGAGCTAATGACAATGTATATATATAAGTGGCATTCAGCGTCTGGACAGAGAGTGTACATGCTTATCGTAGCCTGGCGGTTTTGTTGTTGATGCACAGCAGTGTTTTATAGCCAGCAGGGCCTGTACTTGCTGACAGGAAGGGTAATACAAGACTGATTGTATTCAGCACAGCGTTAGATGTTTGGATGGGTGGGGTTCCATACATGTGCAATTACATAAGGGAAGCCGGGATTCTCTCTGACCATGTCATATACAATCATCTTACATGCTTAAGATTAAGCTACTGATATTCAGCAGGACGAAATATGGATGAGGAGATCAGCTGTTCAGCACAACTAATGCCATCCTGACACACAAGCACTGCACTTACTGTAATGATACAGCAGCTGACAATTTGTTTTTTGGTCAGGACTTTTGCGGGCAGGGCTTTTAACACAAGATCGTGGCGTCTAAAGGCGTTGCAGGGCCCAAGGAGGATAGTGCTGTTTGTCAGACACGAAGGGCCCTGCGTCCATGTGCTAACGCTGCTTGCCTTTGTGCTGACACCCAGTATCGCACATCAACAATTTGACCCAGCCTGGCGTTCCCGTCGCTCGCCTTTGTGCTGACACCTAGTATCATCTGTCAAACACCCCTGACAGAAACCCACAGCCCTGCCATGCGACCTTTTCCAACAGCAAGCCCTCACACAGTAGCCAGTAGCAAGCGATTCAAACACAACAACCTGCTCAACCACGTTGCTTGGTGCCTGTGGCTGAGCTGTGATCCGTGTTGCGCTCGTGCCTCTCAAACCAACATCATCAAGCATATGAATTGACACCACTGCTCATTCAAGCATAGCCAGTCAAAGATGGTTGCATTTATGTTTGTACACCAACAGCGGCTGTCTCAAACATGTCAAATAGAATTTGTTACCAGTGGGTGCGCGAACTCAAGACGTCTCATCCATGAGTTAAATGACAGAAGCTACCTGCACGCATCATTGCTGTTGTTCAGCCTCTGCCAATGTCTAGTGTTACTCTTCCTCCTCCTCTTCCAGCTCCTCATCTTCTTCCTCATCGTATTCATATTCATCAAACTCGTAGCCATCTGAGCATCTGAGGCGCCAATGTTTTGAACAGGCAAAAAGATGGTATAGGGGCACACCAGGCATCTTGGTGGCGTTCTACCACTCACATCGGGCAGGAGTAGCGTCAGCAGGGTCCTATAGGATGCACACTTGAACGTGTACATGGGCTCCTTGATGTGCATGGGCCCAGGCTGTTATTAATATGCTACAATGGCATGTGCTGTTGTGTTGACAGGGTGCTTGAGAATCATTACCGGTATCTGACAGTATATCGACTGCTTTGCATTGATACGGACCATGGCCGGCCAATTGTGGCTGCACATGACTTGTGGGTCCCATGGAAAGTCTCATGTGCGTGGCCATACATGACACACAAGCCCAATCAGCAAGCACTATCAACTGGAATTCCACTGCAGGTGGCAATTGGAATACCACTGCAGGTGGCAATTGGAAGTGACCCAGTTGTGGGGTCCATTTGTTGGCACACTAACGTCTTCTTGATTGTGCAAGCGAGGCCACAGGTGGCAGCCTCCAACCACATCAGATACCACCAGTCACACATTATGAGGGACGAAAGGAAAAAGGCCCTTTCGGTCAACAGGATCGAAACCAGGCGGTTGTGGTCAGATGCTACCAGAAGATCATGGCGATGCCTGCCTTGCACGTTCTCAGTGTGGAGAACATGGTATCTCTCATCCCGGTCCTTGTTCGCAGGGACCAGCGCTTCCCCCATCTGCCGCCAAACAAGCTCTGCATGAACAACATGCGTGCACATTCTGGCT
>QAXH01004752.1:3644-17225 GCA_004335635.1 Chloromonas sp. AAM2
CACACACAAAACACACACACACACACACACACACACACACACACACACACACACACACACACACACACACACCGCACACCATCAAGGTATCAACGTCCAATTATCGAATGGCAAGCACTACTAGCATGACACTGTTCAGCCTGTCCTCGGGCTCGACCCGTTGCCAAGGCCCTAAGCCACCCACCAGTTATTGAAGGGGAAGTTGTACGATGTGTTGGTGGCAGAGCTCATCACGTCCACCTGCTGCAGGTGCCAGGAGGCGCCGAGGCCGCCCCCATCACTGCGCACCTTGATGCGGTCCAGGTCACCCAGGTCTGGGGCCTGGGCAAGCGGACAGAACTCAACATGGGTGTCTATGTGCATGTGTCGTACATACAATGTACAGCTCATTACAACTTGTCAAATCAACTCCCAACTCGACCCTGAATCAGTTCTCAATACCTCAATACCTCACAGACTACATAGTTTGCACATCTTATTGTAAACCTACCCTAACTACACCTGCACATAAAGAATAGATCTCACCTTTAGGATGAATGTGTCCAGTTGGCTGCGCTCGAAGTTGTTGGCCCCCGTCTCTATCTGCCTTTCCCCGCTGTCCCCCTTGGGCCCATACAGAGTGAGGTACACGTTACTGTCGGTGCCGGCGCCTCTCAGGTCGCTGGTCTTTACTAAGACACGGTAGGTCACGTGACCATCTGAACACAGGGAAACGTGGAAACGGCTCGTGTCAGACGACCATCTGAACACGAGGCGGCTGGCCCAGGGCAGGTCAGTGCTTTGCAAGCAGAAGTATGGGCAGCACAGAATGGCATACGTCCGACATGTGCAAGTGGACAACACCACATGTCCAACTGTTTACATCGGATAGCCATCACAGGATACGGAGTGGGGTGGGCACCGCCCTGACCAGTCGATGTGGGCACGTGACACTGGCTCAGGGGATGGAACAGCCACCTGCCTCAGTGGTTGAGACAGTCAGGCATGGCGGCGGCCGCATCACTGGAAGGCCAGCTGCTGGTCACACCAGGCAAAACTACCTGAGTATGGCTACCACATACACAACTGTACACATCATGTCCAGTTATAGCTTTCAGTTCAGAGCAGAAAGACACTCACACTACCGTTACAGCAAGAAAGATAGTCAAGTCCATACTAAGTTCAGTGTAACGTGTGTTAGGTGCTCCGCACCTGCTGCCGCCGCCGCGCCTGTCTTAAGCGTCCTCCTGCACCCCTCCATGCCCCTGTCCGGGGTGCACTCCAGCCACTGCTCGCAGGGGAAGGTGAAGCTCTGGCCCAGCACAGGGTGGAGCACCTCCACCTGGGACAGGTGCCAGGCGGAGCCCAGGCCTGCGGGGAGGGAAAGTACACAAGCACTGAGGGCATTGCAGTTGCAACTGTTTCAACTGAGTAGCCTACGCCTACTGCAACTCAATGGCTAGTTTGCCTCGAGAGAGCCAATCAACTTCAAACTCAGCCGTTGAATGCACAGCCAAGGCATGCATGAGCACTCCTTCTCGTATACACACAACCGTGACGCTCGGCTGTACCGCAGGTCACTGACCCCATCCCACTGCGTTAATCTCCTCTCTTGCTCAGGTAGGGTCAGGACTGCACTCATCCCGTCCCGCGTCTTTTTACGGCTTTCCTGATGTAACAAATCAATCAAACTGTATGTCCGGTGACGGCTCAGCTGCTGTGACCAGTCATACAGCAGCTTGCTGAATCATGTTAGATGCATGTTGACCTTGAAGTTGGGACCAGCACGGCCCTGCTGTGTGTTCTGTGCTCGATGCAGATGCCTTGGGGTGCAGGTGAAAAGGGATCCGAATAATAGAACTGATGAGCACATGAAGGATCCTGTTGAGCAGGCATCAACCTGCAGCCAAACAACAACTTGACATCGCAGCAACAATAGCAAAACATTTTGGTCTCAGCCATGCACGCTTTGTGACCTCTGCTTGGTTGGCTCTCTTGCTCAGGGTAAGTCAGAACGGTGCCCACCCAAGGGTTCTGAAATTTCCCTTTTGTTTTGTGTAGGGGGGCGGGGGACAGATATCTGTGCAAGCAGTTGACAGAAAGTAATAATAAAGTAATAATAAAGTAATAATAAAGTAATCCGATAATACTTTACGCCCGACGTAGGCCACCCAAGCCCTGCAAACCAAAGACGAGGTTCCGAGGTGAACAGTCCTCACCCTGACCTGTCACGCAGACCCACGCACTAGAGATAGGAATAAGTGTTATAAAACAGACACACCTGCGTTATCATGTGCAATCACCACATGGTCCAGTACCCCCACATCCGTGCCAACGATTTCAAACTCGTCCTTTCGCCCGCGCTCAAAGTTGTTGTGGTGGTTGTCTAGTTTGGTGGCGCCTATGAAACCCTTGTCGCCGTGCATCTCCATGGTCACGTTGGCATCCGTCCCGGCACCCCTGCATGCACACAAGTTATCAGGTGCACGCATGTCGTTTCCCAAACGATAATGGAATGACATTGCTGGTGCTGGTGGTGTGGGGAGGTGTGCACCAGTAGTCAGTAGATGCGTCCAATACTGAGTCATGCGTTGATTTTGAGCCATGCCAAGCAATTAATTGATTTGCCACATCAGGGAAGCCGTCGAAAGTCACGGGACGGGATGTGTAATGCCAAGCAGTGAATGCTAGTGGCGCCGCTCGACACACTGAACAGCAACACGAACACACTGCCGCACGTGTTCACTGACTCCACACTCCATCAATCCATCAATGCCATAGACATCACCCTGATCTCACACTCTATCCGCCCGATCTCACACTCTATCCGCCCGTCCATTGCCAATACACATCACCCTCTCCACTCATCCCGCCCCCCCTCAATAGGTCACCTATTGTTCTCCCCCCCTTGCCCCTACTGAGCAGTCCTCCCCAGAGTGAAGCCATGTACACAACAACAACAACTCATCCCGCCCTCACTCCAAGCCTAACAGAAACCCTAACCAAACCGTTAACGGAAACCCTAGCCAAGGTGCTTATCAAGCATGTATTTGTCAACCACTTTGTCCCACCTTATGTCCGATGTGTACACCGCCACGCGGTACTTGACCAATTCCCCCAGGGCGCCCACATCCGCCACCCCATCGCCGTCACGGTCGGGCCACAGCACGTGCTCTAGACCGTTTTGCTTGTCAATCCACCTGATCAGGCAGACAATCACAAGGCAAACAGTATCCTCAAGGACAACATTTTCGTTCGCTGGGTGTTGGTCAACTGAAATACCCAAAATAAAGGCCCTCACCTAAACATGTGGAGGAGTATCAAGTACACCGGCTGGCTTTATGTGGGGCCAATACGAATAGCAAGGTTTAGGCAGGTCACTGCATGTGTTCGGATCGTAGCGGTCTGGACCACATCAGTCAGAGCACAAAAGGCACAGAAACCGCTTGACAACTTGTCGTACGTTTTGGTGACACGAACAGGGAGGCGCTCTACTCACTTGCTGAAGGGGAATGTCAGTTTCTCCCCCGTAGCGCTGGACGCCACCTCCACCTTGCTCAGGTGCCAGGCCGCGCCCAGGCCGCCGCCGGAGGACCTCAGCTTGACGTGCTGGATTGCACCCACGTTGGGGGCGGGAACAAAGAACGTGTCAACCTGAACACAAGGCAAAGTCAAAAGTAGTAGAGAAACGGCAGAAAACGGTCAAACCAGGCACATCGCAGGATTTAAGATAAGCATAGATTGTCTTGTGCACACTTCTATAACAGAGGTCCATATCTTTGCACAACTGGGAAGCCATCAAAGGACGCACAACGGATGTGCACCACCATGCCGTAACTAGAGCAAGAAAACAAACCTGTTGAGGCGAACAGTGTTGCTGTTTGTGCTTGCCTACGTTCCTGCCTTTCTTCTCCTTTCTTGCTCAGGGTAGGTCAGGGCGGTGCCCATCCCGTCCCGTGTCCTCCGACGGCTTTCCTGATGTAACAAATCATTCAATGCCTACCTGGTTGCGCTCAAAGTTGTTCGTGCTGTTGTCCAGCTTGCGCTCGCCCGTGTCCCCCTTGTCGCCGCACACGGTCATGAACACATCCGAGTCAGTGCCCGCTCCTCGGAGGTCGCTGGTGTAGGTGGTCACTCGGTAACTGGTCTGACCTGGAAAAGGAGGGGGAAGAACATGTGATTGCAAACGGACTTCGGCAACTGCAGGCCTGGTAACCACATGCACAGTTCACACGGAACATGTATGTACTTGTCGACGCACAACTGTCGCAAGATTATGCATAAACAGCCTTCCCTTACACCCGCGTCCCCTCATACCACCATTCCCTCCACGTTTTCTGCATCCGTGCAGGCGTCTTGGACCCAAGCTTGATTCTCATCTGAAAACTCTGGGGGTGGGGATCACAAGATATGGGCAGCTGGTGCCCAGGGCGGTGCCCATCCCGCTCCGTGTCCTCTGACGGGTGACGGCTTCCCTGGTGAAAATACGATTAGATTAGACTGATTAGATCAGATTAAAGATAGACTGCGTGGGTTGGGATCCATTCCACTGTTGCTACACTATCCGTACCCGATGCATCAGGCGCCCCCGCCACCAGCTCCCTCCGCAGGCCACTGGTGTCCGCCCCCTCCTTCTTGAGCCACGCATTGCAGGGGAAGAAGAACGTCTTGTTCAAGGCAGCGCTGAACACCTCAACCTGAAGGCATGCATCCAGACGCAGCCAGTCATTAGCACAGTCTGGGTAAGCAAAGCCTGCTGTTTGTTGCAGATTCAACACTTCACTCAGTCAGCGCAGCTCCCTACGTTGTAGCATGATGCACGGGCTCAGTGTGCGCCTTGGTTTCATGTTCAATTACCCTTGTTGTATTGCGTGGTTTCTGTGTCCTCCTGAATTGTTTGCTCGTAGTAAGCAGGCACCTGTCACCAGGTATGTACCTTCACATATATATATATATGTATATATATATATGCTGTCTGTACAAGAAAGCTGTGTGCAGTGTGAGTGCTTTGCATACAACAGTATACAAGACTGGGTATGTAAGAGTACACAAGAGTGCACAATGCACACACCCACAAAGGCCACGCACACACGCACCTGTTCGCAGTGCCAGTCCGGCCCCAGTCCCGCATTGTCGTGCTTTATCACCACCTTCTGAAGCTCACCCACATTGGTGGAGTTGATCTGGGGACAGGTGATGACAATGATTGCATGTTCGACGACCAATTGAATAACTTTGTCCTGCTGCGGCCCCACCATGACCACGCTGACAAGGCGGACAATCACCAGCCTTACACCATAACAGCTAGGCTCGTGGAGGAGCTGTATGTATCACATTGAAAGTTCTTGCCAGTTTCCATTTCACGTTGGTTACCAGGTTGATGTCACCCTGGCAGCGGCCCAAGGCTAGGCTTGTAAGCTGCTGTGCAAGGGGAAAAGACTGCTCAAGTGCAGCAGGACAATCAGCCCAGCAACGTTTGAACAAACAGAGACGACCACTGACAATGGTGATGACAGGCTGTGGGCGATAATGCCACAGGCACACTATAGAATGTACCTCTTGCCACTTATTGCCGCTACTTCTGATCCCACCTTGAATACGTCCTTGGCGCCCCTCTCAAAGTTGTTCCTGTTGGTGTCCAGCTTGGTCTCGCCCACTGAACCCTTGTCCCCGTACAATTCAATGGCAACGTTGGCATCTGTACCAGCATGCCTGAAACGGCAAAAAACCGCTTGGAAACGTGAAGGAATGCAGCAGCAATCGAGCCCAGTATATTGCAGAAGTGCGGTACTGACAATGGCAACGTTACCAGCGCTGTTCTCCACCAATCCTAACCGCCATGATGCTCACAACAGGGAAGCCGTTGAAAAAAGTTCACTATACCCATTCTGAGCCAAAAAAGAAAACGAGCGCATGTACCCTAACCCTAGCCTGCAACCCTAGGTCTTACTTGATGTCGGAGGTGTACACAGTGACAGTGTATTCCGTCATGTTGGCGTTGACGAGCGCGTCCCCCACCCCGTCCCCGTCCCGGTCGGGCGTCAGCAGCAGCTCCAGACCATGCTCCTTGCCCAGCCACTTCTGGCACGGGAACACCGCCTGGGAACCGCACAACACACCGCAGCTTGGTTGCAAACACAGACAAGGCAAAACAGGCAAAGCAAGGCAACACAGACAAGGCAAAACAAGGCAAAACAGACAACAATCAGGCCTCAGACCGCCTGTCTGCTACTAGTGAGTGCGCTGGATGAGAGAGCATGGTGAAGACACATGATTTGTAATAGACACGATTGACATTTACATATTTACATCAGGGAAGCTGTGAAAGGAGGTGAGTCACCCTGCCCTGCCCTGAGGAGTGAAACAGCATGGCCCCGCACCTGCTCTCCCGTGTTGGTGTTCACCACCTCCACTTTGGCCAGGTGCCAGGCCGAGCCAAACCCGCTGTTGTCATGGCCAATGCGCAGACTGTTGAAGGTGCCAACGTCAGGGGCCTCGAAGAAAAACGTGTCCACCTGAACGCACATGGGTAGGAAACGCTTTGCAATTCTAACAAGTCAGGCTGCGACATGACAGATAACAGGCGACATGCAGGTGCTTTGAACTAGCCAGGATATTGATTAAGAGAAACACCAGTAAACAGAACAGAGGCAACAGACCAACACAGCAGCGACGTTATATACAAGTGATCAAACCAAGCAAAACACAAAAACTTGATGCAACGCCCTCTACTAGCACTCCCTCAAACCTGGGTTGCCAGGCATGTGACCAACGAGCGAAACGTAGCAAACGTTGGTGTAACAACACACCTTGTTCCTTTCAAAGTCGTTGGCACTGCTATCCAGCTTGCGTGTGCCTGTGTCCCCCTTGTCCCCGTACAGGGTCATGGTCACGTTAGCGTCAGTGCCCGCACCCCTGAGGTCGCTGGTGGTCACCAGCACGCGGTACGTGCACCGGCCGCTGTCCGGCACCTTGCCCGCCTCCAGCTTGCGCTCACACGCGCCCTGAAAGGTAAGGGAAACGGTCAAGCACAGGGCAAGCGTTGAAAGCCGTTTTCATAACCGTTGAGAAACAGGTGTGCAGGGTCAAGCACGACAACTCATCAGGCGATACGGGGGCAAATGCATAGCTGGTTGCATAGCGCAACCCACTGCCAAAACAAGGCCCATTGTTAGCTGAGGGCAAGACAGATTTCAGAAAACTCACGGGTGATTCTCACAATGAAAGACAAGTAGAGTACAACCTTGAGCGACCAGTAGCGGGCTGCCAAAGCAAAGCATTGTTGAGCCCACATGCTACTGCAGCTGTACCCCGCCCTACCCTGCCCTACTGATGTGTCACCTTTAGCCAGTCTGAGCACACAAAGAAGTATCGCTTCTTGAGCTGGGGGTGCCAGAGCTCCACGCTCTGCAGGTGCCAGTCAGCTCCCAGCAGACCCTTGTTGTCCTTCCTGATCATCACATGGGACACCTGCACGGGCAGACCACAGTTTCATATCACAGCCCGTATATCATATCATATCATATCATATCATATCATATCATATGATATCATATCGTATCGCATCGTATCGCATCGCACCATATCGCACCATATCGTACCATATCGTATAATATCGTATGTGTTTCAACCCTTTATTTTGTCTTATTGTCAGGTGGGACATCTGGTGCAGACCACACCAAAGACATGGCCACTGACAAGCTGCCGCATGCATCAGCATTGGTACCGCTGTCAGGAGGCTTCATCTCCTCTCCTGTCTATTGTAACATGTCGCTTGCACAGCTCCACTGTTACCGGTTTCCTGCAACCTCTGTGACTGCATACTCGCGATCACTGATGATTTTCTGTGATGGCTTACGCCAAGTTGGTGTAGCATGAGATGAGCATGTGGAATGGAACCCAGTCAGCCATGAGCACCATACCGGTGCATGTGCATGACACACAAACGACAGATTGCGTTGATGATGTTCAGCCTGATCCCTTCTTTCCCTCACCTCCCCCACGTCGGGTGCCTTCAGCTTGAACAGATCCTTGGCGCCTCGCTCAAAGTTATTGGCACTGGTGTCAAGGGACAGGGGGGCGGTGTGGTCCTGAAACGGTAACAAACAACCGCCAGTTTTGCGGGTTAGTTGGGTCAGTGACCAACCCATACAACAGGGTCAGTTATGGGCCTTCATTTGGACCAAAAACTGCCAGGGTCTTCTTAACAGAACAGCACAAAAGTCAACCAAGCGTCCAGTCGCCAGTCAGGTTTGTTGTCATCGTACAATCAATCACGTGCAAGAACACGTAGTAGCCCCCACAGCTGTATATATATATATTTACATATATATATATATATATATTTTTACACCATGTATATATACATATAGATTTACACCCGTAGCATGGGATACAGCTGCCTCCCTCACCTTGTCGCCCCATATCTCCAGCGTCACATTGCTGTCGGTACCCGCCCCCCTGATGTCACTGGTGTAGACTGTGGCCTCGTACACCAACAGGCCCATGAGCTCACCGTCAACACCCCTGTGTGTGGGGCAATGGGCAGTATGCAAGCCCCATCATGTATGGCGTCTTGATTTCAATTGTCCTGACTGTTCCTGGTTTACCTCTTTGACCCGCTGAAGGCCTCCATGGACTCAATGTCTAAACAGCAATCACCACACTACATTTGCATACTCTCCGATCAGTCCACGCAAGGCCAAACGCTGTGTCAGCAGACAAGTTGGGCCGTGGCAAGCCAACCACAGCCGTGGCCAGCAGCGACACTACACCTGACCAGTACGACGGGCAGAGTCAGTAAGAGACAGTACAGGCACGAAGAGATATTGTGTCTAGCTGCAGTACCGTGAGTTGCACCATGAAAGGCCATGTCAAGATGATGATGATGAGTACGGCTCTTGAAGCCCTGCTCCAGTCAGTTGCGGCTACCCCCCGCCCACCATCCCCCACCTAGGCACTAGCGTCTGGTTGAGCGATGCCATGTCGGATGGGTCCAGCCACTGGCCGCATGGGAATGTGAGCGTTACACCACGTGCTGTGTCCGTTACCTCCACCTGGTCCAGGTGCCAGGAGGCGCCCAGGCCGCTGCCGTCACTCACGACCTGAGACACATGAAGAGGGTGGGTGGGCTGGTTTGCTGATGAGCGAAGGAGTGCCCCCCCAGAAATATTGCTGGGCAAAGCAGTGCGCATCAACGCCAGGAAAAGAGTGGAGGTGATAACCTTTGTTCATAAGAACAGACGTGGCTTGCTAGCAACGACTTTTGTGACGTGCTTAATTAGTAAGAGTCAGCAGCGTGGGTGCAATTTCTTAGTCACTTGCTCTTCCAAGCGCGATCAACAATGATGACAAGGCTTGCAGCTGTATGCCACGCCACCACAAACTGTTCCCGGCCATGCCATCCCCTACCTGCACTCTCTTCATATCGCCCACATCCCTTGTCTTGAGTAGGAATGTGTCGGTCTGGTTGCGCTCAAAGTTGTTAGCGCTGTTGTCCAGCTTCTGCATGCCCGTATCCACCATCTGCACAAGCAGCAGGAAGTGGTGCACGGTTGAGACAAGGGAGGGGAAAGGATTGAGACAAGGAAGGTTGTGAATACTTGAGAATGTCACGCAACACACACTCGCCCAGTCCATATACATATTTACACCAGGGAAGCCGTCAGAGGACACGGAACCGGATAGGCATCGTCCTGGCCTATCCTGAGCAAGAAGGCAAAACGAACGCAGGGAACAAAGCAAAGAACAAATCAGGCAAGGCAGGCCAGCTGAATGCAAAACAGGATGGAGGCCCCCAAGCTAAGGTCAAAGACTAGAGTGCAGTCCATCTACCTACCAAGAATGTAGTGCACAGTCATACCTTTCCTTCCTTCTCTCCGAAGATTGACATGGCGACATTGGCATCCGTGCCCGCACCCCGGATGTCGGAGGTCCTCACAACAACCTAATAGGCACACCAGGACAGGGCACACAGAACACGAAGATTACAACAGGGCCCAATCACGAAAGCTAACAAGCCAGGCAACAGAAAAGAACGTCCAGGGACAAAAGCTGTTTCATGATGCCTCCCGCCCCTTTCTCCCACAGTTTTCGTCTCACATTCCACCATGCACTTCTCTTTGTATCTGTTGTTGTGTTGCATTTCACCAACTGTTTTGTCCACCTGGCATCATAATGTAAGCTCTTACAGGACACCCTCCCACCCATGCGCATTTGCACCTTGTACACGTTGTTGACCCCTCCCTTCCCCGGCACCAGCTGCACCCTCCTCTTCTTGTCGCTGATCCAGTCGTCGTGCATGAAGTAGGACCGAGCGTTGCTGTTGAAGTGAACAACCTGCCAGCGGGCGAACGAGCACAAACAAGGATCCGTTCGTTGAAGCGCAAGGGCTATTGGCTCACAATATTATCATCAACTCCCAGTGTATCAAAACCATCGTTGGGCCTGTGGCATGGGAGAAGAAGTCCGGCTAAAGTAAGCCTAGTGGAACGGACTGGATATGCAGGCCAAATCATAGTACAGCCACATCCTGCACATGTCATTGGCTCATCCTCAGTCACGGCCACCCATTCCCTATCACACACCAGTGTTTTGCTTAACCGCAGTTGATACTAATAACAAAGAACATTGAAAACAATCCTGCTATTACAAGGATTGACGATAGTAATATTACTTTGCTAAAACCTGTCACACACGTTTCTTCCCCTCACCTCCACGCTGCTGAGGTGCCACTGCTTGCCGAACAGCCCGCCCACTTTGCCGACCACGGTCTGTTGCGTGGCGAACCCTATCTCTATCTTGCTGATCTCACCCAGATCCTGGGCACCCAGGTCTAGCTTGAACTCGTCCAACTGCAGGACAGGGAGGGAAAACGTCAAGGGACTGAATGCCGCTCGACTGTATTCCTGAGCTCTAAGTATCAACCACTCTTGCTGAGGGTAGGCCGGGCGGCACATGTCCGATCCTGCGTCCTTTGGGCTTCGTTGGTGTGAACAGACTGGGCAATCAACATCGCATGGGTTTTGTTGATGAGTGGGCTCCCAAAGGTTCCAAAAGGGTTCCAAAACCTCAAACTAAAACCAAGCCTTGGACGAATGCCATGCTTCAAGTAATTCCCTGTTCTTTGAATCATAGTTGCCAATCATGTCCAACCCCACCTTGTTGCGTTCGAAGTTGTCTGCCGAGCTCTCCAGCTTCATCTCTGTGGACTGCCCCCTGGTCCCGAACAGCTGTATGCTGATGTCGCTGTCAGTGCCCGCACCGCGCACATCACTGGTTTGAACACTGACCTGAAAAGACACGTGTGTGTGAGTGTGTGTGTGTGTGTGCAAGAGGTGTATGCCTCCTGTATGTCGTTTCACATTTCGATTGCATGTTCACGTTGTAAAATGGAACGAGCAAATTTCAACTGCAAGCAGCAAACGAAAAGGAGTCTCACAAACCAGCACACAGTTCACAGTTCGCTCCATCACAACCTGCCACCACCTCCCTGCAACCCGGCCACCAGCTCCAGGCAGTTCCCCCCACACCTTGTACATCTGCTTAGCCCCCTTGGCGTCTGACGGCTCCAGGTTGAGCGTTAGCGTGCCCTGCTTCTTGTCCAGCCACTGGTCTGCCAGGAAGTATGCCCGCTCTCCGGTGGCCTGGGAGACAACCTCCACGTGGGACAGGTGCCAGGCAGAGCCCAGGCCACTGCAGGCAGACACATGTTTTGAGTGTTGTTGTATGGTCACAAGGGGAGACCACAGGAGCAGTATGTTCACCATATTCATCTGGCATTTGATTGATTTGTTACATCAGGGAAGCTCCCTGGACACGGAACAGAATGTGCATTGCCCTGACCTGCCATGAGCCAAGGCCACTGCAGACATATACACGTTGAACTACTTCAACTACTACACCATAGTTGGGATTTGCCCCTTTCAGCATCTCGAAGGTTTCAAACAGCACGAGACCAAGATGCCGACGCAGCAAGCAACCTGGCTAGAAGAGATTACAGCCAGGGGTCATGCCATGCAAGTGGCCTCGGCCAAGCTCACCTGTCATCGTGTCCAATTTGCAGCCGGGTCATCTTGCCGACGTCAATGGACTCAATGATGAACTCATCACGCTGCAAACAAACACATTACTGCTACCATTGGCTGGTTGCGTGCCTTATGTAAAGCGTCGATTCCATTTTGGTACAGTCCACCCCCTTATCCAACAGCTTCAGTCCAGACAATCATCATTTACAACTTCAAGCCTTGGACCCAACTGGTTTCTGCCAAACACAGATGTCGCCTTTCTGGCTCCCCTCCTTACACTCTCAACCTCACCTGCCCCCTCTCAAAGTTGTTCTTGGAGTTCTCCAGCTTGTTGCTTGCGGTCTGCCCCTTGTCGCCGAACAGTATGCACGTGACGTTGGCGTCAGTGCCCGCCCCCCTGAGGTCGCTGGTGTAAGTGGTCACAGTGTAGCGACACGCCACAGGCTTGTCGCCGCCCTCGGGATAAAGCTCCACCTGCAAATTGAAATCAGAAGAATCTCTAGAGCAGGAGAACAAATGGAAAGCAGACGATTGTCAGGATAAGAGCAGACGCAAGGTGGAGAGGTTTTTTTGTTTGTAATCGGAGATTGCCAAGATGCATGCCAGGCGAGGGAAGGCAGGAGGTTTTGGGGGTTGTACAGAAAAAGACCCTAGGTGGGACTGGGTATCTCTGAAGCATGAAGGTTAGGAATAACAACAACGGGGCGGTTGGGTCCCTGCATCTGCCTTATGCCGCAGTGTCTGGAAAGCTGCCTGTCTGCCTCGCACTGTACAGTGGATGACACCCTATCGTTTTGATAGGATCAGTGCGTTGCGCGTGTCCCTATAACCCGCGTCAAGCTGGCCACCTGACAACTCACCACCAACAGTTGTTAGATCACTCTGCCCTAACCAAAATTTACCTCTAGCTTGTAGGGGGGCTCATCCTTGGACAGCCAACCGTTGTAGTAAAACTGACAGTGCTGGCCGGTGTTCACACACAGCACCTCAACCTGTGGAACGCACAGTAGCCGTGAACGGTCAAACAAGGCATGGTTGCCTGTGAAGCAAACCACAGACATCCGCTTGTCAACAGCCCTAACACCTAATGCACTCGATGAAGGTTGGACCACTTGTGCTGATCGTCTGTCTTAAGGCTGCTGGAGACGACGACAAAGAGCAGATGCCTGACCCCAATCCTAAATCCAACCCTCAGTGTGGACTGCATGTGTGGATGCTGGGGATGGGGGCGGTGTGATCTTGAATTGACTCTATCTATCTACCTACCTACCTACCTACCTATCTATCTATCTATCTATCTATCTATCTATCTATCTATCTATCTATCTATCTATCTATCTATCTGTCTATCCATCTATACGTATTTACACCAGGCACATTTTCCTCGCCGGACCCTTGCTTCCCCTCTCTCACCATGTTCAGGTGCCAGTCCCCTCTCTCACCATGTTCAGGTGCCAGTCCCATCCCTCACCATGTTCAGGTGCCAGTCCCATCCCTCACCATGTTCAGGTGCCAGTCCCCTCTCTCACCATGTTCAGGTGCCAGTCCCCTCTCTCACCATGTTCAGGTGCCAGTC
>QAXH01004754.1:901-31685 GCA_004335635.1 Chloromonas sp. AAM2
CACAACTTACTGATCACACACTGAGGCAATTTCTTTTGTGTCCACGCACAACAGCGTGTCCCAGACGTAGCACTACACCGTGTACCAACAAGCCCGGTTCATTTGGTTGTGGACCAACACACAGATTCTTTACACACGCACACGCACACGCAGCAAGAAACGTAGCGTATATTCATCACCCAATAGTTCCTATCAGTCAATAGATCAAGGCACACGAACAGTCACCACATGTACCCGTCAAACTGTCCCAGAACTGGCAAACATCTTTGTTTTTTTTACTGTTGCCCAACACGCCTGTCAACACAGCTGCCCCACCCAGTGTGCATGCACAAATGCTTCCTGTGGCACCTGCCCACCTTTGACCCTGGACGAATTCCAGACTCGAATTTTGTGCAGCATTTGGGGAGGAGGCGGGCCGCACCATCAAACGCGATGTGGCACCGGTTGCCTACTGGGTAGTTGAGCAGGAGCAGCCCGCCACTAGATGACAAACATGGCATGGGTGACTGTTTTGCCCTCCGGCCTGTGTCCAAGACATGTTGTGCATTGGATGACGTAGGAAGGCATGGCAACAATGCCAAAGCTGTCTAGTGACTAGCTGACTGCCTGACAGAGGGGATTCCCCCATCAAGCGACCTAATGCCTCTACAGCAAATGTACTGAGCAGCATTGTGCATCATCGCTGGCCATGGCCATAGAGTTGCAGGCACCCATGCCAGCTGTTTTCAGGTTGAGTCGGATCCGCTGCAACAGGTTGCAAGCTGGGATTGCATGGAATGTGAACGGCATGCTTACGAGCAGGGAGTGCACACCACGCAGCACGTCCAACGCAAATATCAACTACTTGCGCAAATTGCAAAAAAATCTCCTAGGAAAGGGGAATCTGACCGTGTCAGCAGGGGTTGGTGAGGCCCTTGTGGCCATCACTCCACAGAACACCTGATGTGCAGCTCTCATCAAACGGCTGTGCAGTGCGCCTGAAGAGGGGATCGTTGTCAAATGTCATGCTGGCGAAGCTGGTCAGCGGTTTGGAGAGTTGATTGGGGTCAACAGTCTCCGGCTGTCTCCGCTTGCGCTTGCCCACAGCTGCCGGCCCCTGACCAGAACCGTCACTCACCACGTCACCATCATCTTTTGCATTGCCTGTACATTGCGTACACATGGCGTTTACGGAATCAAACACGTTGCAAGCATAGCACTTACTAATCACCACTCACAACACAGGATTGCATTCAAAAAGAAATGCCATGTGTTGATGCACACCTGGTTTGGGACATGCATCGTTGTTCTTCCTTATCAAAGATGCTCTTGGCCCACAAATACCAGATGATGCAAGCTGACTTGCTTCGTGTGCATGCATGCATGGCTACCTGTCCAGCATGTGTCTTGAGGTACCTCCATGCAGAACCCCATCCAACAGAGTTCACAAAAGCAAATGGCGACTGTGTGAAGCAAACCATCAGAAACCACCTTTGTGTGCAGCCCTCAGCACAGCCCCGATCCGGCCAAACTCGCCATGCCTCATGTGTCATCATGCTGATATACCAAACGTTACAGAATCTCCAACCATTCGAATACACAACCACTAGTTTATATAAACTATTCGGTAAAGGGGAAGCCGGATGGCCGGATGGCCGTATAGCTCGGATGGCCGGATTGAGGGGGGGAAAGGACAAACGGCTGTCCCTTGGCCCACCCAACCCCCCAAAATTCTTTGAGATGAGCCTGTTAGAGCCGAGTCCGGCAGAATCTTTGAGAGGCACACCACATACCTAGAGATTCTAAAGGCAGAAAACGAGAAAGGGGAGCTACAACGACTCAGTCGCCCAGTTTCCGCTGGCCCTGTACGCGAAGAGAGCCCTGCGCAGACTGACGAGCGGCTTGAGAAGCAATATAACCGCGCTAAGCAGTTGGCCTTTGCAGCGTGGCTACGGGGGTTTGTGAGTGCAAAGGAAGCGGCTGCTGCGCCTGGGCTGCCGGAGAGTCTCAGGAAAAGTGCAAAAGCCAAGTTGAGCGGAGCTAGCCCTGCTGCCAGGGCTCGAGCGGCACAGCAGGCAGCCGCCGCACGGCTAAAGCCAGCCGCTGCAGCTGCCCCCGCTGCAAGACTGTCGCCAGCCACACCAGCTGCCCGTGCTGCAGGACTGTCGCCAGCCACACCAGCTGCCCGTGCTGCAGGACTGTCGCCAGCCACACCAGCTGCCCGTGCTGCAGGACTGTCGCCAGCCACACCAGCTGCCCCTGCTGCAAGACTGACGCCAGCCACACCAGCTTCTTTGCCTTTGGCTGCTGCCACTTTTTCAGCTGTCCTGGCACCCCTCTTGCTGGCCCAACCCACGCCAACACAGCTGCAGAATCTGGCTGCTGCTGTTACCTCCGCCGTACGTGTACGGGCGCAAACAGTGGCTCGTCAGAACTTGCTACAGCTGGTCCTGCTGAGTGCAAACCAGTTACCCAATGGTGCCCCGCTGCCGGCAGTCTTAATGCAGCTCCTGGCCGCACTGATGCAGGCGACAACAGCCCAGACACCTGTAGCCTCACTACCACCTGCTACACCAGCACTGCTGCTGTCAACGCTGAACCAGCAGCCAGCCCAGCAGCTGGCGGCGGTCCTTGAGCTGCTAGGAAACGTACCAGTGGCCCAGAGTAACCCACAGCTGCTGTCTGTGGCCCAGACCCAAACTGCTTCACCACCAGCACAGGCGCTTCTGGACCAGCTGCCAGCCACACCAGCCACGCCAGCCACCCCTGTGGTGACGAAGCTAACTCTGCAGCTGCCATCTGGTGCTTCATCATCATTGTCTCAGCTATGCCTGCCTGCTGCCCCTCAGCCATCGCCTGGCGCTGCTGCACTTGTAGCACCTGCCGCTCATGAGGCCACAGCCGCCAACAGCAACGGCAACAGAGAAGACGAGATGACGGAATGAAAGGGGCGCCCATGTTGACGCCACACACACACACACACACACACACACACACACACGAACAAGGGGACAAGAGTAATGAGCATTTCCAGTCCCTTGTGTTTGGCGACGTACAACAGAAGGTGTTGTTCTCAGACGCTGGCAGTGGCGCCCTGACTGACACAGCTTTGGAGGTGGTTTGGTTGACATGCGTAACAAGCCAAATTTGAGGTGGCAATAATGAATGTACCCGTTCCTGCCATGGTGAGGCAAGAGTACGCCAGCACAGGCAGTGTTGGAGTTGTCTGTCGAAATTCTGACGTGAAGTGGGTCAGGCAACAACCCACAAATCTACTGGGACCTTTCCTTGCTTCCGTTGAACTCTGCCATACTTGGTGCTTTTGTTTTGCTGCCGCCCTGCATACTACATGGTCGCTCATGGGTTCAGGGCTAATCTACTAAGAATCTTGACTCGGCGTCGATGCAGGTGGTGTCGAAGCGAGTTTGCACCAGCTGTTGATTCAAACGTTACACGTTACGTTGGCTTTTGAAGCCTACTTTTGCCTTTGGCACCCCTGCCATCTGCAGGTTGTATTGCAATTGCTCTCATGCTGATCATAAGCGCTGTTGATCCCAAGAGATGGCCTGCATCCCTTTCATGCTTGACTTGACAGGTGTCGTGTGCTTGCTTTGGGGGGCAACCTGGGCCAAACATTGCACTGGCCGTTGCTTGCAGCAAATGACGAACTGAATTTTGAGCATTGATGATGCCTTCTGTTAGTTGATACCTTCTGACTGACAATTCTTAGACGTGAGGCTCTCTCTTGCTTGGTGCACTTGCCAAACACGCCCTATTTTGGACTTTCCCGGCTGTTCAAGCAGTCGCCACTGCTGTCGCCGATGCACAAGCGATCACCACGGTGCTTAAAGGGCAGAGCAGCAAGTTGGTTGCGGTCGTCGAGTGTGCACCGGGTTGTTGTTGAACCACAATATCATATGCTGTGGTTGCCTGGCAACGGTCCTAGTAGTTGTATGCTGTGCATGTGCATGGTCGTCTGGCCACGGTCCTAGCCAAGCACACCTTACCAGTGGACTGGCTCTTGGGAACAGCCCGTGATTTGCATTTGTAAGAGGCAGTTGGGTTTTTACCTTTAAGTTCAACGTTTTTCTGTTGATGTTCAGCAGCCTGTGTGTGCTTTTACATGTGCTTGCCTCTGCTCCTGTGTCGCTACCCAGCCTGGTATTCTTACACGGGTCCTGCCATCTGTCACGCTGCTCGAGTAGACAGAGTCATCATGACGCAAAACCTTTCACAAAACGGGGATAGTTGATGGCAACAGATGTCCACTCAACTGTAACAGTGCAAGCGACTGGCTGTTCCCAGGGGCGTGCAAAACTGCCACCTGTCGTAGCAAAGCACAAATATCAACAGGCTTTTCAGATCACTGGAATTGGTACAAGAAACGTACTGTAGGTATTGTACAATCGGCAGGCCCAGCGGTACAATCAGTACACTGCACAGGGCGTAAAGTGTGACTCTGAGCGCTTCTGGTAAGCGAATATTGCTTCAAAGTTGTGGTACACTGGTGCCACCGGTCAACTTTGCCTTCAGCAACGTTGCCTTTAGCCCCTGAAACATAAAACTGCATGAAATTCTTTGCGCTTATCAGTGGCGATGACGCAATCGGTCAACTTTGCGTTCAGCAACGACCTCTCATTCACCGCACACCCCTGCTCACCATCAGCGCACGTCACGAATACAAATACAAGAAGAAATGCTCTGCAGCAGGCAGCACAATCAAAGCCCCATCAGCCTTTCGAGGACTTCCGTTGAACCGTGATCCATGCCACACTCATACCCACATGACCACATGGTGATTGACAGGTTGATATGATGTCCGATAATTTGTGGAAGATCCTTTCATGAACGTTGTGTGCCTACGATGAGCTCATTGACCACTGCATCTCATTTATCGTGTTAGTTATTGCGGTTACAGGTGGTGGTTGTACTGAGGCGGTGTCCACATGTCCCAGCGGTGGTTGATGCGATCCACGATGCCCCCGCCACCGACAATGGCTGACCTGCATGCAGCGTTATGGCTGTTAGTGGGCAACCTGCAATGCTACCAGAGAGCAGCCTGTCGCGACGTACGTTGTGCATCATATATGCAGAGAGCGCAGTGGTTGATGAGAGAGTGCAGCTGGCACAGCCAGAGCTTGAATGGTGGTGTGCGGCGACAGGGATAACAGCTGGTCACTAGCTGCTGGTGTACGGAGAATTGTTGTGAAACAATGCAAGGGGTGGGAAAGTCAGGAGGTCACAGCTGGTGTGCGCTGCCAATGAGTGTACCCTTACTTGAGGCAATCCAGCGTGGGAGGCACGCCCCACAGCAGCGGAATGGCGACTATCAGTCGCAGCTCCTCATGCAGCCCACTGCACAAGGCAAGGAATGCGCCACACACCACAAGTTGAGCAGCGGACTTGTGACAATGCAAGGCCCTCACTGGCAGGCTAGTTGTGCCACAATTTCAAGGCTTGTTTGCATGCAAGGCTTGTTTGCAAAGCTCTTTTCGCATGCAAGCATGTGAGCTGTACACACAAGGAATAATTGTGGAATGCCGTGCCACAGCTTCATATCATTTCACCATGGGCTTGATCTGCCTGTTTCGTTTCAAAAAGCAAGCAAGTTGAAGCAGAGCCATTCACGCCCCTGCTTTTGCACCTTTTGAGCTGCCGCTGTTCGTCCAAGATTTCTCCTCCTCGGAGCATCACCACGTCCTCAACCGACTCAAACAGCATATCAACTGATTGACAGAAACCCTGCACGGCAGCCACCGGCCAGACTATTCTGTGCCTTGCAGTGTACAAGCAGGATGCAGCATGTCATGTGATGCATAGACAGCACAACATGCACTGCACGTACCACAAGCGTCTGGCATAGCATTGCCGCTGCCATGCTCGCCATGCATGTGGTCGTCTCATGACCCGATGAAACGCAGGCCTTGAACTTCAACAACAACAATTCAATGTGTGCACGGGACGTGCTCGTAAGAAGTCACATGCAGGCGGGCCTCATCCTATACTTGCCTGAATGTTGACACGCCGTGTGGGGTTGTGACCATTGGTGGCAGCGACCAGGAAGGAAGCTCCAATGCAGAGTTTCTGTTCGTCCCAACTAGGCATGGGAGGTGGGGCACGGCGGTTGGGCTGCATGCAACAGTGAGTCAAACCCCGGCACGAACGAGTGAGACGTGTGTGCAGATGATAAATTCCAATGCGCCCTAAGCCAGGGCACTTGCCTCCCTGTCTGTGGCCTGACCATTCCTCAGAAGTGGTGAGCGGCATCCCCTTCTCCGTAAAACAGGCAATTACAGAAGGTTGAAATTGGGTTGGAGTTGTGCTTTTGCAGTTTTCGTCACCCTCAAGCAGCAGTTGGTCAACACTCACCCCATGCACCAGCAGCACACACTCACCCTTTTTACAGACCCGTAGCGCGAAGGAAACGTCACAATGCCGTCTGAAGTAAAGAAGGTGATCATCTGCATGTCATGTGCAACGGGGTCACACGGGGTATGTCATCTCACAACTCCATGCGACTCAAACCCTAGTTTGGTTGTTCAAGCGTGCGCACCTCGCTGCAGGTAGGCAAATGCTCGTCCACTATGTCATCGTCTCGCGGCAGAGCCTGAAGTCAACGGACAGCTGTTGTAGGAGGTGGACGACTGACCGGCCCTGCAACCAGGAGGTAGAAAAATCACGTACCTTTAGCGCACATCTTTGCAGACGTCTCCTTGATACTTGGCTGCGTCTATCAGGAGAGCAGTGACAACGCAGGCAACCCTGTCCCCAAACCCTATTCGAAGCTTTCATCATTTTCACAGGTTTTCCGCAAACAAATGAAAGCACTCGAGCAATGTGGGTGTGCAGAAGCGAACTGAACAAATGTGACATCCAACCATGCTTCGTTTTTCAGCATGAGCAGTCGTTACACGCTTTACGTTATAGAGCCAGCCAGCCCAGCCAGCCCAGCCAGCCCAGCTACCCCATATGCCACTGCTGTTGGCTGCCTGGTCAGGCATCTGTAACAAATCACGCCATAGCCTCATTTTGGCAAGTATGGATACTCTAAGGAGGGTGTACCAATAGCGCAAGCTGAAGTGGGATAATCAAGCGGCAATATGCAGGTGCGTGCGTGCAAGAGCTGGTCACTGTGTGAGTGCACATAGTTGCAGCGTGGTGGTCAAACAAGAACACTCTGGTTTCCTCCACACAACCACACGCCTGACACAAGATATGCTGACGTGCTTAGATATGCATGCTGCAGTTGGCCTCAGTTGCAGTTATACCTGTGTCTGACAAGTTAGCCTTGGCGTATCCAAAGCCTCAACAAAATCCCCACAAAACTCACTCAGCTTCCCAGCAATTTCCTGCATCAGTCTTGGACGCCACAAGCCTGCAGTATGGCTTGTTGTTCAGACTCTTCTCAAAATGTTAGAACATGTACGTGGTTAGTGGCTGATGGCATTTGCTACAAACACAAATGGCTGACAAAGCACGTCCCACAGGCGTGGAGTTGAGTAATAAGGCAACATTGAAATACAGTTGCTGATTGCGAATAACATCTGCACCAGGCTCAGAGTGTTACCCACTCACTTTGCTCTGCCTCGCAGGAAAGGCAGCGAGACGGCCCTCATGCCACCCCACACAAACACAAGGATGGAGATGATGGAGAGGAGCAAACGCCCCAGAATGCAGCGCAGCAGGCTGCTGAAGTGGAAACAATAGCGGCGAATGTGGCACCACAGGAGACATGTGCGGCCCCAGGAAATGAACAGGAGGAGGAGCCCGCAGAGCAGGTTGTTGACCAAGGCGCAGCTGGGACGGCAGAGGAAGTCGGTTTGCAGGACCAGGGGACAGGCAGGGAGGGTCAGGCGAGGGGTGTCTACGTAGGGCTGGGAATCCAAGTACAGGAGAGGGTGGGGCGTCAAGAGGCGGGTGCAGGAGAGGCAAGAGACGGAGACGAGGAGGAGGAGGATGAGGAGGAGGAGGAGGAGGAAATGATACACTTGGAGGGCCATGTGGGCAGTCAAGGTGTTACTTCGGTGAGTGGTGCAGCCCGCATGTGGCTGGCTCACCTTCTGGGCCAGGAAAAGAGGGCAGCTCTCAGTCTACAAGGACAATCTTTGACGGCCCCACGATCTACATTTCTAACAGCGAAGGAGACCACTCCCGACTGATGTGCATAGCACCGATTAGCTGCTTTGCAGGGTGGCGCTGTCCATGTGCGGCTGGCTCATGTGCCAACTTGCATGCGACAGTTGTGATAGAGCAGGCAAGGACATGGCAGGTTTACACAGCTTGATATCTCAATGGTCATATTGACTATGGAATGACGGCTGCAGCACTCAGTGCAAAGGAGCAGTTATCCGCGGCATTACAGGTCGGCAGTCCTATACGCATGTAGTCCTTGCTTAGCGTGCAGCACGTTGCGTTGCCCATCGGTCTGTTGGATCAACGCTCTCTGCATTACCCATCTGTCCCGTTGGATCGGCTGGTTGCATGCTGACCTTACAGCTTGGCCACCGCCTTGCATGGCATGCAGGCCTCAGAGCTGGCCAGTTTGTTGGAGCAACTGACCGGCATGAGTCTGGCCGGCATGGGCGCATGGCAACGCCAGGTGAGGACAACGCCGAATACTCAAGCATCGCCTATGCGGCATTGTTGTTGTATGGGCAGTCACAAACGGTCGCCAGTTGTAGCTACGCAGCAGTTGGAGCAGCATGTGTGCTGGCACGTCTTAGGTCTATGCAACATGTTGAACACTGAGTGCGCTGGCGCTGATGAGAACCAGCTGGGAGACTTGAACCATGTCTGTCTGAGGAAAGCAAGTTTTCGTTTGCCACACATTCCAGTTGCTGAGGCCTGACCATCAGTCGTACAGGCGTCACAGTATCAAACTGACGCATCACCAGCTGCACAATAACACCATTGCATAGTTTGTTGCCTGTTCCACGTCACTTGCTTTGCTGTATGCTGTATTGACAGGCTCCCGAACGAAAGCGACCTGCGAAGCTGCTGCAGTCGTTTGACCTGGCAGGTGTTGCAGAGCTCATCAAGGGTGAGGGAGCGCACAGCTTGTCAGGAGGGGCACCTCGCATCTTTCAGTTGCATGGGGAAGCCCAGGGGCTGCGTTGAAGATAGGCATGGCTAAGTGAAACATCTCGCCATGTCTCACACAGCGCATGTTCCTGACAGACATCATACGTACCAACACACATGCGCTCAATGCAAGAGATGGCATCACGCAACAACAGAGCATCACAGTGCAGCTCAATGCAACAGACGGCATCATGCAACAACAGAGCATCACAGTGCAGCTCAATGCAACAGACGGCATCATGCAACAACAGAGCATCACAGTGCAGCTCAATGCAACAGACGGCATCATGCAACAACAGAGCATCACAGTGCAGCTCAATGCAACAGACGGCATCATGCAACAACAGAGCATCACAGTGCAGCTCAATGCAACAGACGGCATCATGCAACAACAGAGCATCACAGTGCAGCTCAATGCAACAGACGGCATCATGCAACAACAGAGCATCACAGTGCAGCTCAATGCAACTGATGGCAAAGGTGCATTGGATAGAATCAACCACTCAAGACAAGGAGCACCTGGCATGAAGATCAGTCCAGGCACAGGGGCGATTTTGCAAACGGCTACCAGATAACAACAGATACAAGATAACAACAGGAGATAACCACCAGGCAACATCTCACACACAGGCATGCTACTGACAGATATCATAATATCATGTGAACGCCCACCTGCGTGGAAGTTGTGTGGCACACGAGAAAACGTAACACCAGACTGGTACAATGCATTGCAGTGCACAGAGCTGGGTTCGGCAAGATGGCCTTGAGTTGTCAACAATCATTTTCAGCACATGTCATATGCACCAACGCCCACACATGCATGCAACACAGTGCAGCACAGTTGTGCCAGGAGTTCTGAACAATTACCTTTGCCCATATGCCTGCATGTCTGCAGCGGGCAAGGCGCAGCGCATTGTGTGCATGTGCGGGGCCGGCATCAGCGTGTCCGCGGGCATTCCTGATTTCCGCACGCCCGGCACGGGCCTCTACTCGCAACTGGACAAGTACAAACTGCCCAGGCCCGAAGCAGTCTTCAGTTTGGATTACTTCAGGTGACGTTGTCAGGCTGCTGCACAACTGTGGGCTGAAACTACGATTCTGAGGCTATCACTTTCTACTAACATGTCAACTGAGATTAGCAACAGTTATTCAAAAGGTGGTCAATAGACGGCCTGTGCTTGCAGCAGCTCAAACACAATTCACTGTTGCTTATATGGCTCGTGTGATGGCGTTGGCACAACACACTGCACTGCATGCTTCCGTGTGAGCACATGGCTCGCCCGTCCATTGTTGTTGCAGGAACAATCCTCGGCCTTTCCATCTCCTGGCAAAGGAGCTGTATCCCGGCCGTCACAAGCCCACACCCACACACTACTTCATGACGCTATTGGAAAATAAGGGACTGCTGCTCAGATGCTTCACGTGAGTTGCAACCACGTGATGGGCCATGTGATTCAAACTGACATGCTTGTTTAGGTCGCTTTGGGGCCTGGATGACAAACCCTTGTTATGTGGGAGTTGCTGCGCTGATTTTTTTTTCATAATTTTCTTGGTGGCATGGGGGACTGCACAGTTGATCTGGCGTGCTGTGTGGCTGGGGAGCTTTGTCAAGCACAGCTCTCATGTGGGTGAAGCACACCGCCCGGAGTCCTGCATGTGTACAGTGAGTGTTGCTTGGTGGCTGGTAGCCATGCAAACTGGTGTGGGCGCCGTGCATGCAGTCAGAACATTGACAGTTTGGAAACTCTGGCCGGTCTCCCTCGCGACAAACTGGTGGCGGCCCATGGCAATTTTGACAGTGAGTTGCACGTGCTACTGAAGCCATGTACCAAATCCTGCTGTCACAGAGCTACGTGCTATAGCTGTGCCGCATGGCCTTTGTGATGGAATGTCATGTCGCTTGGCTGCAATGCACCAGGCCTGCTGGTCACATTTGAATTAGAGGACAGGCAAGTTCCTATAGCACTGGCTGAGCTACCGAGAGGCATACGAACAGTGTGGCGTGTGGTTGGTGCTGCACGCAGGCGCTTCGTGCATCCGGTGCTCCCAGGCGCACAGCACTGCATGGGTGAAGGAGAACATCATGGCGGGAAAGATCTGCCACTGCACTTCCTGCTCGGGGTGAGAGAACATAAATATGGATACCTGCACTGCACCATTATCCTGCTACTGATCCTACTGATCATTCACCTACTTGGTTGTGCAGCTGGTCTGTGTTGCTACCACTTAACGACTTGTGTCTGGAGAGAAGATTGTTTGTTTGTTTGCGTTTGCCCTGATCTATTCAATCGGTGTCGTGCAGCTGACTTGGCTCCTATCAGTGAATGAAACCGCTGTTGTGAGTTGTGTCTGGCGCAACCTGGGGAGCACTCTCGTGTGGCTGTATGTGCGCCTGCACTCTTCTGTTTGGTCTGTCATGCAGCTGGGCTGTGCTGCTACCGACTGAGCAAAGAACTGTTGTTTTCACTGGTATCTGGCAAAACCTGTCGGAAGCTTTTTGTGCGACTGTAGAACTTGCCTGGCAGTCTCTATGCTGACAGTGACACCTGGTGCTTGAAGTCCTGTGTGGCTGTAGGACGTCCCCTGACGCTCGCAGTACTGACACCCACACCACCTGCTGTGCAGGCTGGTCAAGCCTGACATCGTGTTCTTTGGCGAGGGTTTGCCCAAAACGTACTTCAACAGGTCGCAGCAGGACCTGCCGACGTGAGCGGGAGGGCTGGCTTGCAGGGGCAGTACATTTGTATGCAGTCAACAGAAGGAAGTGACTGCCACTGCCCGCCTGTCGCCTCCGTCAGATCAACAAGGTCTCCCTGCTTTTCCTGCGCATTTCAGCGCATTTCAGCCACAACAGATGAGCAGTCTGTCATAGTGCCAGTCTGCGCGCCGCCGGTCATCTCAGACACCATGCATGCATGGCTCCCATCCTTGCGCCGTCCTGAGCTGTCGTGTGTGCACCTGAGCTGCGACGCTTGCTCATGTTGTGTGTCTGTCCAGGTGTGACCTGTTAATTGTCATGGGCACTTCGCTGGCGGTGCACCCCTTCGCAGGACTGCTGTGTAAGTGACATGTTAGTTGTTAGTTGAGCCTTGCTGATGATGCAGTGCCGCAATAGTTTTATAGCAGAAACGTGGTAGATTGGCCATGAATCCAGGTGCAGAACATTGCAGCTAAGATACGATGACAGCTGCCTCCGTTGCATCTGCTCATAGGCTTATTCAGATATTCCTGCTCAGAATGCTTGCCAGGGTTTTCGCCACTGACAAACTCTCTTGAAGCAGTGCGCATGGCATTCAATGGTGTGGTGGTGTGGTGGTGTGGTGGCATGCAGATCAGGTGCCACCCACCACGCCCAGGCTGCTGGTCAACCGGGAGGTGGTGGGGGAGGCTGATGAGGACGAGTGGCCCGGCAGCGGCAGATCCACAGGCTTCCAGTTTCAGGAGAGCGTCAATTACAGGTAGGTGTTGGAATGGCGAGGAAGGTGCCAAGTCCACTGGGTTCAAGACAGTGCAGTTGCACCTGGGGATTTGA
This sequence comes from Chloromonas sp. AAM2, assembly GCA_004335635.1. Taxonomy (NCBI): domain Eukaryota; kingdom Viridiplantae; phylum Chlorophyta; class Chlorophyceae; order Chlamydomonadales; family Chlamydomonadaceae; genus Chloromonas; species Chloromonas sp. AAM2. Next base: position 13,494 of record QAXH01004754.1, read on the forward strand.
TGACTTGACGCAAATGCCCTTTTGAATGGGAGTTCTTATCAGTACTCACTGCTGTCTGTACACATCACTCTGACGTCTCCTGACATGCCTTGTCGTGTTTCCTTTGCTCAGGGATGCGCTGTTCCTAGGTGACTGCGATGAGGGTATCCGGCAGTTGGCTGACCTGCTGGGGTGGCGACAGGAGCTGGAACAGCTGGTGTCACAGGGTCATGCGGCCATTGATGCAGTGGAGCCAGCAGCGGAGCCAGCAGAGCGGCACCGTAGCGATCACGGCAGATAGCTGAACCTTGATTGACGTACTCTCAAGACTTGCCAATCTGCCTTTTGTGACAAGACGTGTTCAGAACGTTTACAGCAGCCAAAACGTGTCGAGTGAGGGAGTTTGATTGTTGATTCAAGCAGTGCCAGGGGCTGGCATGTTGTACAGCGCCTTGGACATAATTGTGTTTGTGTGCTTAGAGCGGAAATCTCCATGATCAACGCATTCCAGTCGTACATCCCCGGACAGTCGAGCTTGGAACGGATGCTTCTTGTTGTACGTGCCCACTATGAACAGGACTTGCCCTGAGCCATGTTGTACAGTTTGGACACTTGTCCTTCGAACGTGGCAGAATGAGACTGACCGAGTTTTGGATTCAGCAGTCTGGACCATGGGTTTGTTGTGTTTTGAAGACTGGAACTGGGCTTGTTTGCAAATGCTGGGCAATGTTGCTGCAGCCCATCTTCATGCCCTTGATGACTGCCGCTTGCGCGTACACACAGACCAGCACTGATTGTTCCAAGGCGTTTCTCTTCAATCCTTCAACAACTTGAATCACTTCAAAATCACATCAAATTACGTATACCGTGGCGCGACAGACAGTGCTCCGCTTTGGCAGACAGGTAGCCGCTGTGTTGCTTAAGGGTCAATCTGACACTCACTCAGGCTTGCCAAATGCAAGTCGCATGGCCTACCCAAAGGTTGGAGTTCTCGTCATCAGTGTACAATCTCAGGGCTGCACTGCAGGTGGTAGATCCTGTCCGGGACAGCCAGTCACCATGCCAATGGATCCTCTAGCTGATGCGCACAAACAGCAGTAGCAAACACTAGCAACACTACACAACACCAGCTGGAACTGACAGAAAGGAAAACAACACATAAGAAATGATAAATGATAACGGTGTGCCAGTTCTGCGCCAGCAGGGCAACAAGCCTGCTTCCATTCACGCACCTATCAAACTGCCAACTACATAATCTACAACAAAATGATTACAAAGGCAGGACTGAGGCCACTGGTATTTCTGCGCTGGCCAGATAGACCACAGTGCACGAATTGTGCAGTCACCATGTCAGGTGCCATGGCCCCTGTGAGCATAAGTAGGGTGGCTCAGATGGCCGGTGCTGAGCAAATTGGTCCAGCACCGACACTGATCAGATATCACCAGGTGTGTGCTGGTTGTGCAACCTGAACTCAAGGAAGGGCCAAGCGTCCACCCAATAATATTGAGCAGAACCACTGGCTTGAACTGCACAGTCAGGACGAGGGGGTACCTAGACCGGGTGCAATGTGCAATCCTGGTCACATGCAAGCCTGATTAGCGACAGTACAGACACATTTCATGCGTTCACTTTGTGACACACACCGCCCTGCACTCTTCGACACATCAAATGTCCTACCAACCAAAAGGCATCAATAGGGATTTACAAGGCCAAAGCAGCCAGGAGTCAAGGTTAGGCTGCTAGGTTGTGTTATAGAGTTGGAGAATGGCCCATTTGCCATCTACAGCCACGCTTCCGACCTCCTGCTATTGCGTGGGACGCTCGACATAATGGAAGGCATTCAAGCATACTTCCGCAGGTTCACAGCGGCTGCTAGCAAATATCCGGCAAAATGGCGGCACACCTGCAGCTGCCAGTGCTATCAAAATGCCCGCCACTGTATGCTGTTGCACTGCACTCTGTGTTTTGCCTGCACACTGCGCTGCACTCCCTGCTGTCTCACACCTGCTCTCAATCACGTGTATAGGCGACACCCGCCATGAAGGCTGTGCAGTTTTGTGAAAGGGGCCACCGTGCAAAGATGTGTGTCTGCTAGCCTGATGTAACATAGTGCCTGCAAGTACACATCACAGCTGCCGCTCCTCCAACCTGCTTGTGTCCTCTAGCGCCTGTCTCTTCTTGCTGTTCCATGCCGCATTTACGCTGTTCCTGGCAGCGGGACCTGCAGCAGCGGCACCTGCATGCCAGGCCCGCCCCTGCGCCGCACAAACTCCCGCACCAGCTCAACAAAGGGGCCCGGCCACTCCTCCTGCGGCATGTGTCCGCACCGCTGCATCAGCACCAGCTCGCAGCCGGGGAGCATGGCGGCCAGGCGCTTGGAGTTGCTGGCAGGGACCAGCTTGTCGTGGACGCCGTGAATGATCAGGACTGGTGTGTTGTGCTGCTGTATCAACTGGCCCAGCCTGCGCAAGGCACACAGCAGCAGTAGATTGCGGTCATGCCGCAACATCTCACATGGCTGGGTGATTGCTGACTGTGTATCATATGCTACACTGAGGGCACAGCGTGGGTTGTTCAATGTGCAGGTAGGGCATTTCCTAGCCTATCTCCTGTTCTGACCCGTGTACTGCCACTTCTTTCAGGTTTTACATCCATATTCTCACATCTCCAAGCCAGACAATGACAGACAGACAGAGCCTGCAACACCTTTCACTGCCATGGCCTCACGTCCCCAAAACAGACAATTGCTGTCGAGAACAACCTTGCCCCTCTTGCTGCCCAACGTCCCTCCCATCAGGAGAAAAACATGTCGCTCGTTGTCCAACCTCCCAGCACGGCTCCTATCTGACGTGACGCAAAGGGGCTGCCCAGGTGCTGTGTCCCCTTACCTCCTGGCCAGCCCCACATCCTCCGCCACCTCCCGTTCCACCCGTGACATGAGGCCCGTCAGCCGCCCGCCCACGGCTCGCAGGTCCACGGTTGCGGCCAGGCGCGCCGTGAGGAACATGAACATGCCCGACTCCCACCCACGCACCAGCTGCGGCAGCCGGTAGGCGTCAACCACCTGTGAGCAGCAGAAAGAGCGCGCCGCAAACGAATAAGACTAAGGCAGGCTGGCAACTGCTCTAGATGGCAGTAAACACAGCAGGGACATTGAGCCGCACATGGATAAGGCTAGGGGCAGGGCGAGGCCTGGTTTGAATGGCAGGGTAGGCAGCAGGCTGTCACCAGCGAGTTGAGTGGGCGTGTGATTGAGCCTGCCCTTCACCGCTGCACTGCTGAGGCCGTTGCTCAATCCAAGTCAGATTGACTGTTTGCAGGTCCTGCTTGCGCCTCGTGCACTGCTCCTGCTCACCTGATCTGTGACCTGTCCAGGGTTGTAGTACGCCTGCTGCAGACCGCGCACCCAGAAATTCTTCGACCGCACGAGCAAGCGCAGCAGCGCCACGATTGCTGGCTTGAAGACAGTCAGCAGCATCAGGCCAGCCAACAGCAACAGCGACTTCCCGATCACGCCCAAGGCACGCAGCAACCGTCTGGGCAGCCCGCCTTGCCCTAGCACTGCCGTTTTGTCGCCTGCTGCCTTGTCGTCCGCGTCCCGTGGGCAGACGTACCGGTCCACCAGGCCCATTGGTATTGCCCCGGGCTGCGGCCCGCTGTCACCTGCCTGTGCCGCTAACGTGCCATCCTGTTGCTGCGCAGCTGATTGCGCGCCAGACTTTGCCAGTGGCTTGCCATCCACTCCGTCATCAACTCTTAAGTCATCTTCTTCATCTAGGACAATGGGGTGGCTATGAGGACCCCGGGACACACCGTTGCTGTTGCTGTGATCAGGTGTCATGGGCCAGGCCTGCAACTCTGCAATTGGTACCTGCAAACAACAAACACAAACACCTCAGCCATACTATGATGGCTCAAACTTAACACATAGATAAGTGTTAACATTAACATAGTTCAAGACTGCGACGGCTCAATGAACTTTACTCCACCTTCAGCCACCAAGCTGTGCCCCATCCAGCCACTGTTGGGTAATTGCGGAGCACAGAACAGTCCTCTCGCTCACCGACCCAGGGCGAGTGTACTGACGAGTATATCACAATAATAGTAATCCAATAGTGTGCATCGGGTGTAATGGCTGGACTGGTGATTGAGTATGTAGCCAGGCTGACCGCACCTGCTTGTCAGGCAGTGCCAGGATGGCCGGTGCCACCAGCACCAGTGCAGCACAGGCCTGTGGCTGGTCCAGGGCCGCCAGGGCAGCGCAGATGCCGCCCAGGCTGTGGCCTATCAGCACCTTCTTCACCAGCAGGCAGGGCGCGGGGGGAGGCGCATCCGTGGCTTGTGAAGTGGGTGCCGTGGGCGCTGCTGGTTCCACCTACAGCACATGTTTGGGCCTGTGCGTTGGTGCACCAGCTGGGCCACACAACGTCCACAACACGTCCTATACAACCTGGCTCCTTCTTGTACTTGCTATTCTACATTGTTTGTGTTGGAGACAGGCAATGCAGTTCAGAAGCTGAGCAGTGCATGCCAAAGATGCCATGCAGCCAGAGTGTACACACCCGCTCAAAACTGCCTGTCGATCGCTCTGACATTCCGTCCAGTTCCATGGAAGCATGGAGCACCGAGGTGGGAGATGGGGCCCGCTCAAGACCCGTCGCTGTTCCAAAGTAAACATCCTCATGCATGGCCTCGTCAGCATGGATACTGTGAGGGCCAGGCCTGGCTCCAACCGCAGCTGCAGCCTTGCCTGCTGATGTCTCAGTTGTCGTTTGCTTGCCCTGCTGAGGCTTGTTACTGGCGCATGGCCGCACGTTGGCTGCGCACTGCGTGACCACTCTGTTCAGTTCATAGTCCACCAGTTGGCTGCCCAGCTGGCCATTGAAGGTGAGGAAGTAACTGGAGGTGTTGGACGGCCTGTGAAGCAGGGCAGCAAGAAAGGGAACTTTTGCGCCATACACAAGAGCTGCATGACAGGTTACTACTGGAAAGAGGGTTGGCGGCCAAGTGTCAAGTGCGTGACTGCAGTGGGTTTGGGTGAGGCATGTCATGATAGTGCAAAGCACAAGCAAGAAGCAATTGACACTATACTTGCCTATTCCCATGTGCAGTGACAGCTGTGAGCTGTGCCTGTGGCTGTCTGTGTTGCTTTGAACCAACGAGCAAAAAAAAGATGTTTGTCAGCATAAACCACCAACGGCCTCCGTATCGTGTTCTGTTGATTCTTGAAACTGCACACCTGGTTGCGATCGGTAGGCATCTCAACTTGCAGGGCGGTTGCAACTTTTTTGTTGCCGCCTGTGCTTCAGCACAAGCTGACTACCCTCCAACGCCCTACCTTTCTGTGAGCCCAAAGCCGGGCATGTCATGGGATGTGACCAGCCCGTCCAACGCACGTGCCAGATTTGCCTGCATGGGAACGCACACATACTGCTATAGAGCATACATGGCAAGTGGGAGCAGGCATACTGCTGTTGAAAATACAGGCACCCTTCACAGCAAGCCACCCTTCAGAGAAGCCCTACATGTGCAATGCGGGCTATGAATTGTTGGGATACAGACACCCTGAGACTCAAAGATTGCTCACATTGTGTTGCAATCTGGTGTTGTACTCTGTGGATTTATGCAGCGCACACGCGGCATCACCAGATTGCCACCTACCTGCACTGGTGCGTACGAGTATAGGTTGGCCCCAAAGCCATGGAAGCAATGTGCCGCCACCACACTCAGCTGCTGTGCCTCAACCGCGGCAACGCCCGCCTTGCACGCAGCTGCGCCTGGCACACTGCCTTTGGCAGCACTGGCCGGAATGGTTGTACTGCTGGTGATTGCGGGGGTGATGGTGGTGGTGGTGGTGCTGGTGGCTGTGCCGGTGGCGGTGGTGGTGGGCATGCCGATGGTAGTGGCGGGAAGCGGCTGGGCGAACTGCTTGAGAAAGTCCTCCAACCGTTGCGTGAGCCCTTTGCTTGCGTGTGCCTTGGCGTGGACCTGCAGGCTGCCCAGCCGGGGGAAGCGCGAGTCGCGGTCGCCCAGCTCAATGATGGAGCGCGCCTGGGCCTGCGCAAGGCGACACACATAACAGGAAGGCTATCACGATGTACAAATACTAAATAGGTTAGGTAGGCAGAACCTGTTAGACTATGCTAGATTTTAACACACGGGATACAATCTCAACAGCCATGTTTAGACATCATTACCATGCCGTTATGCGGAGGGTACGGACGTGAAGAACGTTTGATGGGACAGCAGGGTTACCTTGCACTCAAGCAAGCTGGGTGTGCTGCCTCAGGCCAAACAGCTGCGCACAAGCAGCTGACGTACCTGATGCTGGCGCTCCAGCAGCACACTGCGAGTTGCCCAAATGAACGCCGCACACAACAGGCCCATGCCGGCTGCGTAGCTGAGGCTGAGCTGGGCTGGGGCAGTCAAGGTGTATGCCAAGATGCACAGCAGGCATGCGGCCAGCAGACATAGACACTCCTCCCACCTGCGGGTAGCGCGAGTCCGTTCCCTTAATGGGGCGAGTGACTAGTTCGTCACAATGTGACAACATGCAGCGAGTGGAATGGTAGGACTGTCACCACCTGACCTTCTGTTGGCAGGACAAGCAGGTACCGCTGCTTTCCAAAGACTAAACTCAGGTAGTTGCAATGTTTACCTGTCCTGCGTTAAGCTTTTTGAGCAGACTAAATGGTCGTCTTTTATTCGCTCAAGTATCACACGTGCTCGCGACCTAGAGCTACAGGGGTTTCAATGCAAATGCGGTGGCCGGATGGCAAACCCCGAGCCATATCTTTGATTCTTGTTGTTGCAATGTGAAGAGCTAGAGTACAGGTGTGAGCGGAGAAACAGGTTGGATATGGATGCATGCAGCATCTTTATTTCTGAACAAGCTTCCATCAAGACTCACCAAGCAAGCCTGGGCATCCAGCCCAGTTGCTGTGACCTTGTGGTCTTACTCCAGGTGTTTGGATGTGAAGGCTGCTCGCGTGCATCCTCTGTCACGACCAAGTCGTACATCTGAGCTCCACTGCTGGCTTGGGCCATGGTTTGCCGCACTGCTGGCTCATTTTTGTGCACCTGGAGCCGAAGGATGTCAGGTTTGGATAACATGGGATTGCATCCAGTCACGCCATTCGGCCGTTGCTAGGCCATGCATGTTTCGCGCGGTTAGCATGCGTCTTCGTTGTGTGCCCGTCCTCGTGGACTTAACACCACATCTGCCTTTGCTACGACTATCGGCTCACCCAACCAGTTTGCCAGTTCATCCAAGAGATGCCAGCCACAATACATTGAGTAGGTAGTGTGGTTTTGTCATGCAATCAGACGTGCTTGCATGGATGCCGAGACGGAAAAGGACGCACCATGGCAGCTGTACGTTTGCTCAAACCCAATGTCCTGCACAGCGTGCTGCCTGTGGCTTGGTGCAGGCCGCCGCTGCACGTCTGCAGGTCGTATCTCTTCAGAGACGCGTTGAGACGCATTCGTTCAAAAGCGAAATTTTGCCCCTTTACTGATCATTCCTTTAACACACTTCCTGACTAGCACAAGGATGGAAGGGTCCACGCGCCACGGAGCCGATGATTGGAAGGCTCAGCCAGATCCCACTGGTCACTCCTCTCATTATTTCTCGAAATCCCGCCCCATTTTCCCGTTCTCGAGGTCGAGCAGTCTGCACGGTGGAAAAGAACAGTGGTAAGGTTTCCGATCTGCGAACGCCTTGGCTGCTTTTTCCGGAAGTCCCGACCTTTACCGCTGGAAAGCAAGCATAGGACGTGGCAACAGACAGAAACCAGTTCTGCTTCGTGGTACAGTTCATATGTCTGACCAGCATCGCATTGACCACGTCAGTACTCCAATGGCTTGCTGCAAAGCACAACAGCTGGCACGCACAAGACTGGCCCTCAGTCAGTGCACTCAAGGGCACACTGTCATGCAACAGCATAGCATTCGGCTTTCGTTTAACAGTAATCCTGCTGTTGAAATGATCAACGGTATGTGTATTGGAAGCTGAGACAGCCTGATCAGAACCCCCCCAACATGTAACAGACCATCATCAGAGGCCCTTGTCTTGCAGGACAAATGAAGACTGCTTGAAAGGTGCGGGTCAGTCTGCTGGACTGGCAGGAGGCTTGTTTGGCAAGATCCTCAAACCAACACAAGCAACAGATGAGAATCAGGACGTATTAAAGTTGCAGGTGATGGCAGCAAAAGCTCATCTACATGGTCGTTGGTTATGCCGTAACCCGTGTCAACCAGAGTTGTGGAGAAGTGGAGCAGCATACTCACGAGTTGTTGCATGTAATCTGATGCATTGTTGGGCAAAACTTGCATGCAATCGTTTGCATCACTAGAGAAGAGGCGTTCTTATGAGAACACCAGTGCGAGACTGACTCCGTCACCTCCAGCCTTCAGCCTACCAGCCTTCAGCCCACCGTCTCCTCCATCAAGACCTTGACCACTGGACTGTTGCTGTCCTTGATCACGCTCACTTGTGCTTCACACTCGTGGTGTACAAGGATGTGCGGCTCATCCTTCACAGTCGCCAGGGTTGCATGATCGGCAAGAAAGAAGGACCAGGGCACCAAAATGCGCCATGAGCTACAGGGGCTAGCAATACTGGCTCATTGAGCCTGCGCACCTGCCCGACCAGGAGCCCTCAGCCGCGGAGCTTCCTTGCCAGAAGACGCAACCGAGACACGTGGCCAGAGGCCCAGTGTTGCATACAAGATGAAAAGATACTAAAGCTACTGAGCAAGCACCCTCAAAGTCGAGAGTATACAAGTACTTCGTATGACAAAGATACTGCATCTTGTTGCATGAACCCCACGCCCAATTACTTCTGTATATGCCCCATGCACATGCAAGTGTCCCAAGATGCTGTCCACGTACGGCCACTGCTGTGCAACGGCATGTGCCATAACTTGAGTGCCATGCGCCCTTGCTGTGCCATCAGGAGCGCTAGCGCCCTGCCAGCCCAGCAGCATCCAGTGCCCTGAGCTGCGTGCTGCTGAGCTTGTGCCCTGGGGCCCTGCAGCCAATGACAGGCACCACCAGCACCAGCAGCGGGGCGAAGCCGCGCGCCGCCCTGCCCTCATTGATGCGCATGGCCCCCGGGAGCGTCTCCTGGCTCACCACGATCGCCTGCATGGCCGGGTCAAGCTCGGCCTGGGTGGGCTCCTGCATATGATACAAAGCCAGGAGCAGAAGCTGAGGTACACTTGCGCATGTATACGCTCAGCCATGAGGAGCATGTCTACGATTATTAAGTCTGTGATTATGTCTACCATTATTCACATGTACATGCGTGCACGCTGAGTGGTGATTAGCCTGCCATGATGATCATGAAGCGAGCCATAGGCAGAGAGGGCACAACAGATGCATCAGGCAACAGGTGCAACACAGGCACATCACAAGCGGGCAAGTGGGCAGGCATAGTTTCAATGTTCCTTCCCTCCAGCCTTGTGCACCTACTACCACGCAACCCTGAACACAGAGCACACCCAGTGACCTGGACAAGCTATTTGTGCAGGGTGCACAGTGCATGGAGCATAAAAAGGCTGATCAACACACAAGGCACGCTGAGCAGTCCGTTGCTTAGCTGAAGGCCATGTGGCAACAACAAGAAGAAGAAGAACACACTGCATGCCACATCCACTGTACGACGCCACACCCACTGTACCACACAGGCTGCACGTGACACACGGTGCATGGGCAGGCAAAAGGTGGACCACCAGTACGCCTCACGCCATCTTCACTACACAAACTGCAAAAAACTACCCAAAAAACTACCCAAACTGCGACTCACGTTTGGGTCCACGAGGGCACCAGACTCAACTCTCAGGCCGGGCCGCACAGCCTGCATGAACTGAACGGCTGCATTGTTGCGCTGGTCGTACGGCTGCAGCAGCTCACGATGGTTCTTGTTGGCCAGCAGCTTGTCAGCTGCACGCACCATCATTGTGCAGGACACGACGGTCTTAACATAACAACACCCCACACTGGAAATCCCTATCACATCCACAGCTGTGTATCCTCATGCCGGTGCCCTGACATGATTGTATAGTGAAGTTTGCGAGGCCTGCTGTTGTGATTTTCACATGTTGTTCCTCCTGAGCAGTCCGGTGAGGACTGCTCAGCAGAGGGCAAGCGTGGAGGGGAAACAATCAGAACAACTGTAGGCTTCACCACTGCCATCAATGCAGGCAAGCCCAGTAGCTGACCAGGCAGGAAAATGGAATAGGGAATCGGCTGCGTTCATTGTGCTGCGCAAACGCAGTTGTTGGCTCAGACAGCGAGAGCTGTCTTAGAAGAGGTACTCATGAGGTACCCATGCCGCTAAACTAGGGGTGGCCGCAAAAAACAAGAATAAGATAAACAAGACGAATGCCTGATGTACTGCACAGAAGGCATGGACTTGCTACTGAAAGTGGCTTCTCACCTGTTATGCCCACATATACAGTCTGGCGGGCCAGCAGGGCGGTGCTTGCCAGTAGCAATTCGTGGCCACAGTGCAGGCGGTCAAATGTGCCCCCCGCTGCCACGTGATCAAACGTCAGCGGTTTCCCCGCCTGCGGCCCGCGGTGGTCCACGCCCTGCCCCCGACCCGAGCCCTGCAAGCAAAGCAGCAAACCACTCCTGAGCTGAGCAGTCCTCACCGGATTGAGGGCCATGTAAACAACAACGCCAACATCAGCATCAAGACAAGCAGGGGAGTGAGCCAGGGGATGCTTGGCTGTTTGATGTGGTGAAAGGCCATCAAACCACAGCTACCGCCTGCACAATGTATCGGCACTAGCATGCCAGGCCATGCACAGTTTCTGAGTAGTCGATGTGTTTTGAAACAGGAGGCGGGTCAAAGCTGCCAATGTTGTACCACAACTGAGCTTCCACCCGTGAAATCTGAACCCAACCGGCAGATGCAAACAGCAAGCTTTGGGTGGACGCCTGCTTTTTTGTAAACTTGCTATCAATTCTCGTCCTTTCTTATAGGTGCGTGCGTGTGCGCCATGCCAGAGGGAAATCGCTCCCTTAACCACTCCTAGTCTCACACCTCATTCGCCTTGAATGTGCTGACGTCAGACAAAGCAGGAGGAGGAATGATTTCCGGGGGTAAAACCATTTCCTGCTCGTTAGTGTCGTGACTGAGAGGGGGCAAGGTAACCAGCCGTGGTCCCGCTGCGGCTGATTGACCTTGTGGGTCTGTGCTGGATTGACTGGCAGCGATGCTGGGTGGGAGTGGCACGTCAGCGCTGAGCGCTACTGTGTTGATGCCTGGGATGGAGAGAGCAGACTCTGTGCAGCAAACAGAAGCAAGAGCTTGCATGCACTGTCCCATACTGAATGGAATCACTGCAGACCTATTGATCCTATGTACACTGTGCATACCTCTGGCACCTGCTGCGCAGTGCAGAACAACTGATGCAATGGCTGCGTACCCATGGCAGTTGCAATGTATCTTCAGCTCTGCTATCTGCGGCATATGCGCTGACTTGAAGCAGCACAGATTAGCCGGTGAAAGATTTGGTCGCAGCCGCTGACTTGCCTTTATTAAGTGCTGACCTGTGCGGTGTTACTGCTACTAGTACTAAAGTGCCAATGGTGCTGGAAAGGAGTAAGAGGATGTGGTTGCGTTGAACTAGCCATCAGCTTACACTCACACCGTCCACTCCTTCAAAGGATGGGTAAGCAGGTGCTGCCCGTCAGAGATAATGAGCTGTGATCCCAAGGCTCACTGAGTTGATTGGCTAGAGCCACTACTTGCTTCAGCTGTGACGCACCTTGGTTCCAGCCCCCACAGGCCAGCATGGGCACCACCAGCATGCGTGGATCTATCTGTGATAGGGTGTCATACAGCACGCCCAGCGCATGAATGATGCTGGGTGATATGCCTGCTTGTGCATTCTCGTTTTCGTCGCCTGCAATGCAGTATGATAGGCGGCAATCGTGCTACTGAGTGCAAGAGGTCTGCACTTGCTGCATTTGTAGGCTTGATTCAGCAAAAACGTGCACTCGCATGCACCACCACCATGCTGGTAGTAGCTGAGTGGCAGCTCAGATGACAGATGCCGGCACACCTGGAAGCCATAGGTGCATGCGGCGATGGCCAAGCCCTGCGACTTGCGCGACTCGCCGTCGGAAACTGCCATCCGCCAAGCTTGCGCTGTTCCAAGGAATTGCGCTGAGCAGGCTATCCTGATCTTCTGCCATAACACGTTTATTACGCGCGTATGTCGGATTTGTTATTGTCCGTCGCGGCACCACGAGTCGCTTCGCAGTATATTGTTGAGGAAATGGTGGTGGCGTTGGAGGTGCTAGCATCAGCGAGCCACCCGCTCAATCTTCGTGAATTCTACAAAAGTTGGTAATCACATTGTTGTGCCGGTCGCAGTGCGTTCAGCTGTGTCAGGCGAGGGTTAGAAGTTGATGTTTAACGCCTACGAGCCAGGCAGTTTGCCTAGAGACTGGTAAGTAACGCCAGACACACCACTGTAGATAAGTACTTTTGTTCGTTGATTTATATCATTTTGTTGAACAAGTTGCCTCGCCTACTGTAACTAAAACGTCATGAGCACCCGCCCTGATGGTCCCTGTACTCTGGCATGCACCCTGTTGCCACGATTTCCTCGTCACAGCACTGACGTCAGTGCAATTCTTGGAAACTGTCTCAAAACTGGCAAACATTCTTTTTTCATGCCTCTGATCTGTCTGATGCGGGTTGTTCGCCTGGTTGAGGTGGTTGCACAGCAATTGTGCGATTCCTGCAGCTGAGTGGAGAATGCCGTTCTGTCCGGCATGCACCCTGCCAAGGAACAATCACGGCTTGACAAATGCGGAATGGGTGCAGATCTTGGCAGTCTGGCTCTTAACTACTGAGAGATCGAGGTAGTTGGTTGCACAAAGAGAAGGTTTCACAGAAGGTTCTTGTGTATTGACGGATAGTATTTCCTGATGTTATTTCTGCAAATGTTCCATCTAGACTGATCTTGTGATGATGTTTTCCGGCCCGGCGAAACACGTTGGCGAATACTTCTGCATGTTTGCGTTGTTGATCTTCGCTTTTTAAACGGTTCTGAGGTGGTCACTTAGGACTCCGTTGATCATCAGTCTCACCATGGTTTTACATCATCGCAAGCACACCACTCTCACTACTGGCCAAAATTGTCTGATGTCGGAATATTGATCATCACAACGTTTTTATATATGATATGCATAGCAGCGCCGTTCCTTACCTGGACCAAACAGTTCCAGTGCCTGGCTGACAAGAGATAAAGACACAAACGTTGAATAATGCATAGTTATCACCAGCGAACTGCACCACGAACTAGTCGTATTCAAGGATGGCATACAACGACGTCCATGACTCTCACTCTGCACCCTACATACATGCTGTGCGCACATCATACAAAATACCAGCACTGCTCTCTGTTCACATGAAACCCTCATCGACCGCGAATGTGGCATCAACACGTTTGCCATCAACGGCACGCGCCTCCTTGTCACACCATCCTTGTCACTCCATCAAAACAGTCAATTACATGCCGTTGGGCAACCACCTTCGCTGCAACGCAAGGAACGGCTCTTCCTTCTTGAAGTCAAAGGCCTTGTAGTTGGAGTTCTCGTCGTACACGTGGCATTCAGTGAAGATGTTCTTCATCATGCGCCAGTTGAACTTGCCCTCTGTCATGTAATCGCCCCAGTTCTCACGGAGTGAGTTGGTTGCCTTGCGCAGGTTGTACCACGGAATCTTGCTGTTCACGTGGTGGGGCACATGCCAGCTGATGTCGTGGGTCAGGAAGTCGACCCTACAGCAGGACAACACAGTCAGACAGATGAAATATGCAGCTTTCAACATGAGTCAGTGTGACTGTTGCAGGTTTAGTGTCAGCCATTGTGGCATTGATGCACAACAGACCATGTCCAACATGCCATTCTAGAGCATTGGGTGTGAAGTGGTCCCGTCTGGCAACCTCTTGCCTGCCTTGCGAGTTGAACCCAGCTTACCAGCCTGGGAATTCGCAGTGGACGGTGCCGCCTAGCTGCGCCTTGGCTGCGTTCCACTCCGATGCTGGCTTGAAGGGAATGTGTGGCGCTGTGTGGTGAATGACTGTGAAGGTGGACATCCAGAAGTGATAGCCCAGCCATGGCATGAGCCAGTACTTGACCAGGCCCCAGAAGCCGGTGTAGTAGACGAGGGTGGGGAGGGCGCCGAAGGCAAAGGCGGCGCAAGCCAGAAGACTGACGATCACCTGGAAACCACCAGGAAGGACAAATGAAGAACTATTTTTAACACTGCTGAGCCATGCTGTCTACAGGGTGTTTTCCACACTTCTGCCTGCCATTTTCAATGCGTATTCGCGAAAGCCACACACAACTACGCTAGAAAGAACACCAGAAGTTCAAATAATGAGACTTGCTACCTTTCATGAGTCTCCCTCAAACCTGCCTGCCGTCGTCAAAACGTGATCGCGAATACGAATATGTCAACCAAAATCGCTGTCTCAGCATGTACTAGAATGTGGTCTTCATCAACGTCCAGCAAAGACGTACACAAGAACTTTCACTGACCAACTGGACGGATCCCAGAATGTCATCTTACCCGTGGTTGCTGCTTGGCAGTGTACTTTTTGAGGTCGAAGTGCCAGATGGCCCAGTGGCCGACCGATGCCCAGAGCTTGAGCGGGCTGCCTAGGAAGAGGCGCACAAGGGCAGCCGCAATGCCGCTCATGGACTCGGCCTCCTTCTCGCCCATTGGGTGCCATGCAGTGTCCTCCTGCAACCTGCACGATTCATGCAGCAGAGGACAGCTTTGCTGAGAAGTTGTACTGAAGGTAATTCCACCGCCGACAATCAGAGTGGATTGGCATGCAGGCAGTTCAGCCGTCGCAAGTCATCAAGCTGAGGCTCCTGCAGCTGACGGTTGTAAGCACGTGCTGTAAATCTATGTTGCCGACTGTGCAGGCTGGACAGTGCACGAACATTCTGCCTCCGGATCCTGCTCACTTGTTAGTGTGTGCGTGGTGGTGGTTGTGCTTGATGCGCCATGGCTCAAAGGGGTAGATGAGAGGAGCAAACATGATTGTGCCGACAATGTCCTCCACTAGGTTGTTCTTGTGGAAGCTGCGGTGTCCGCAGTCATGGCCCACAACGAACCACTGCGCAGAGACAGGCAATGCAGCCAGCCGGCATTAGTGCATGAGCTGATGGCCGAAAGAATTGTTGCGCAAACCTTGTAAGCAGGCTTTGATCCTGTGAGGCAGCTGCTCTGCACACCAAGTTTGGGTGATAACACTTGAGCCCAATTCACGCTTGCAATGTCCTAAGCGCTGTAGGTTCCCCAATGAACTGGACAGTAGTCCAGACCATCACTCACCCCGGTGAATGCAGTGCCAGCCAGAGCCCAGGCAAAAGGCAGCAGGTACCAGGGTGCAATGGAAATGAGGTACAGACTGGTAGAGAAGGTCACGATGCTGGTGAGCACGGATCTCCAGGCCTTGCCGTGGTCCAGCTCAAAGACCTGTACGGACATGTCTCCACGTCAGTAAGAGCTGGAAAGTCGAACAGCGGACAGGCGAGGCTATAAACAGCTTCCCACCTCCTGAGGCATGCTCTTGATGATGTCTGTGAGAGAGACGCCATCGGGCAACTCCTTGCCGATCTTGGTGTAGCCCAACTCCTCGGCCAAGTTAGCCCGTTGCGCGTCTGTCATCTCCTGGGTCACTGGCTGGACCATGGCGACTGAGGTGCGCACTGCTGCACGCTGCGAACAAACACAGGCAACAGGGAGCCGTGAACTGGTGTTCTGCGTTCCTGTACAGTGCCAGCAGGGTATCGTCGTGGCAGCTGAAGCCGAGATTTGCTGAGGACCACGAGGTGAGCTCACCTGAGCTCCCGAGCGCAAAACGCACGACGAGCCAACACGGGCACCTGCAGGCCATGAAGCGCAGAGGCACACACTCTACCTGTGTTTGTGGGTCTAAGCAAAGGCAAAAGCGCCATGGGCCTGCGGCACTCACCAGCCACGCGCCGACCAGCCTCAGGCCGAGACGCCCGCTGCGCGCACAGGTCAGTGACCAATGGTCAGCTTATGATCGCACAGCTGATAGCTCTGTCGCCCAAGTCCCACACTTACCACGGGCGTCCTGCTTGCCAAGCCCATGGCCATCGCGGTCGTGAGCTACTGCCAAGCTGAGCCGGAGGGCTGCAGCTGTAAGAGCAAGAGGCTCTGTTATCAGCGGATTGCTGAGAAAAGTGCTTGCTGCCAGCTGCCAAGTGTTCTTCTGTGGTGGACAGGAAAGTAACGCCAACGCTTTCGGTTGCCAGTTCCCTCCCTTCTCACTTTCCCTCACTTCTCATTGTCTCGCACCATGCAAGCTCGCTTTGTTCACAGAGCCCAGCAAGTGTCCTCATGAGACCACGTACGCCCTGCATGCATCCATCCAACAGGCACGGTACATGTGCATGTGTGCATATGGCTGAATCGTCGCAACGCCGAGTCACTAAGAGCTCTGATAAGCAGGCAAATGGAATGGTGGTGCAAGCAAAGCCACGCAACAAATAGGTATGGCTTGGGTGCATTCTCTCACCTAGAGATCGCCATTGCGCCATTCTCATTCTTTCAGCACTGACATTAAAATGCGGCTTGCCCTGGCAAAATGGCATTGCACAAGTTTGTGATTGGTTCCCATCAGCCACCTGGAAGTGGTCTTCCTTCCAGTGCTCCGACCTGCTGGCGTATGGAGATGAACCATGGTCGTTTCACTCTCATCTCTAGCAGTCTGTTGCTGCGCATGCATCCCTGCTTGTGCCGTTCCAACATCTGGCGCTGACGCTGGCCAGCTGAGTCATTCGCCACAGCCTCATAGGCAACCGACATGTTCTGTTTTGCTGCCGTCATGCCGTCATTCTCGCGCCTGACGCTGTCCTGCTGCTTGTCATCAGCTGTCCCGTCCCTTACTGCATCCCTGGCTTGTGCAGCTTCCTTGTGCACAAGCCTCAAGTAAGTGATAACCGGAATCTTCCAAGAGAGACTTCAAGACCATTCTTTCTGAGGCGGTCATTGAGCTCTGGAATGCGGGCAGTAAACAGTGCAATGCAGACACAGTGGGCAGCAGGTGCGCTCGTGGTAACACGGATGGGCCTGATTTGTGGCTGTGTTCTATCATGATGCCCACAGAGGTGACCATTACAAGGCAAAACAAAACTATGCCTCGCCTCACTCAAGGAGACTATTCCTCGTTTCTTACATGATAAGGGTATCCCCACCTGGTAGTGGCCAGCCGGAGCATGACATATGCAATTCACACCGTCATACCGAGAGGTGTTCACAACACCCTCAACATACCGGCATCAAGGAAAGATGTTTGCCAGTTCTGGGACAATTCCTGTGTGTCTGTGAAAACCCAATTCCACAAGCGATGAAACGTGAGTATTGGACTGCATATATTGAGGAGTGTGCTGAGTGTATGTTTTTACAGTCACCATAAAGTGTAAAAGTGCACCATGGTGTGACAGTGACAGATAACATTCGCACAGCCCAATCATACACGCCCAATCATACACTGAACCATGATACCACTTGACACACGCACCACAAACACACCGGCTCCAGTGCCAGATTCAGGAATTGTCCCAGAACTGGCAAACTTCTCTTTTTTTGTCTTTTTTGTCTTCACTCTTCACTGTCAGGAAGGGCCATCTACCGCGTGGCTTTACCCAGGCTGCACCAAACAAGCTCTCCAGATGACAGGTTCAAAATTGCAAGCTGAATTCGCGTGGCAAGGTAAGAGTCAATCTTCCCTGTTCAAGACCAGTGCGCACACAAGGTCATATACATGCTGAGAAAGCTGACCCCAGCGCGAGTAAAACTTCGCCATTGTGAAGAAGAGACTATTTCCTGCTACCAGAGCCATCAGCCCCAAAAAAGAAGTTTGCCAGTTCTGACAATTTCTGTGTGGCACCGTGATGAGGCTGTCAGTCGTCTGTGGAACTAGTGTTTTCAGGAGTGCGTCCATACGGGGTCATCGGAGATCTGTTTTCTCACGCGTGAGAAGTGAGCTGGTGCTGGGCTACACAGCTGAGCCGACTGCAATATAAGCGAGCCATTGAGTTGGCCTACGCTGTGACTTCATTTTTGAAATGAGTGGCGGTGACGCCCTTTGGAAGCTGTGCAGAAGCTGGCTCAGGTCCTAAGGCGGAGTCGATCTACCAGG